>JAJHUR010093662.1:0-15302 GCA_027495735.1 Lutjanus campechanus | reverse complement strand
GGAAAAGAGACAGCACACACACACACACACACACACACACACACACACACACACGTCAGACTATACAGCTGCTATTCCACACGTGGCTGCTATCTCTTCCTCTCTGTTGGTCACCGTTTAATGTTTGAATAAATACAAAGGATCACTGTGTCATGTTGCTTTAGTCTCTGTTCAGGTGTGTGTGTGTGTGTGTGTGTGTGTGTGTGTTACTTCAGTATATGTTAATTATTATCAGGGTGATTGTGTTTTCAGCTGTGTTCTCACAGGCTTGGATGCTCCAGTGATGTGCGCCAGCTCTCTCTTGGCTTCCCAGCGCTGGATGGTAGAAGTCCACCTCTCCCACTCTGCCTCCTGTTTATGTAAAACCTGCAAAACCCAGCAGGAATTAAATAATATACTTACAATGCAACACCGACAAGCTGTGTAAACCAGCAGGGTGTTTCATAAAACAAGATTACCAGTTAAACCAGTTACAATCAAAAAGTTACTAGGTGACAATTATTTGAAACAATATTATGTGCTTTTTTTTTTTTACATCTGATGCCAGACAGTTAAACTTCCATTTCTATTCTAAACATTTACTGTTGTACCCCTGAAGTGCAAAACTTGTAGCAGCAAGATCAGTAGTGTAGTCCAGACGTCCAGCTCTGCCTGGAGCAAAAGCATAGATATATAAAAGAAAACCTCGATACAGCATAGAAAGCCTATTTCATGCCCCTACCAGTGAACCTCATGGGACCTAAATTCAGAAAAATATTACTGGCAGTCTATGGCAAGAGTTTTATTTTTTGATTCTCTTTGAACTGCACCATGAATTACACTTTGGCTGTCAATTTAAAGCATAATTTTACAAGTCAAGAAAGTCACTTTGTGACAGGTTTGTTGTAGTGTAGTTTTAAGTGAAACCGCTCAGTGAAATACCTCTCATCTCACACAATATATGTAATCAACATAAATCTCACTGCCCATTGACAACATTGGCAACTCCTGGTTCTTTTATCAGCCATGAAGACAAAGAACAACTAAGACCTGCTGCTTGTGTGACTACATGCCAGTACAAAAACACAGGCATCAAAGCTTCAATGTTGGCTTTTGGAGGGAGAAAGTCATGATGTCACCTACGTGACTTCTGGGTGTGTAGTCTTTCTAAGTACGCAGCTTCACAGTCTGATACTTTAGCAGTTTTTTGACAACCGTTGACTTTCTTGACTTGAATTATCTTTTAAATTGACAAACATCATGCATGTGTAACAACATGTGTAATTCATGGTACAATTCAAACGGGATCAAAAAATAATTTGTCTCTTGCCACCGACTACAGTTTACATTTTTTCCAGAGGGGGTGTGAGTGAGGCACTCTATTGGCTCTCAGCCTTGCTTCCAGGTTTTTCCTGTGGACACTAGGGTTGTGCCGATTGGCGATCCAATCGTATATTGGCGATTGAAGGGATGAACAACAATCGTTTTTTCCCTTGGCAATATTACCAGAGGTTGTGTGAATGCGCAGTTAAGAGAGGGAGGGAGAGACAGACAGGCAGAGAGACAGAGAGAGACAGACAGACAGATAGGCAGAGAGACAGAGAGGGAGAGAGAGAGAGAGAGCGTGCGCGTGCGTGCCCGCATATGACGGCGGAGCTTACTGCCGCTATAATTAATTGATTAACAAGAACAAAGCACCATGAATTCAAACACTTCTGACCCTTAATGCACTATAGGCATAGGCATTTTTTTGTTTTTTTTGTTTAAAGAAAATGCTGTTACATAACCTTCAAAAAAAGGTTGGGACTAGGTAAAGCTAAATGCTGTGGTCCCATTTGTGTTCTCAAGCTAGTAAGTCACACTTATAGATCAGCAAAATCCAGGCAGAAATAAAACCTTCCACTTAAGTGTGTTCAAACTTTTACTACTCAATTCAAGTAGCACTTACACTGATTCTATCTGTTGGAAAACTTTAGAGTGTTACCTTTCAAAAGATATGAAAATCATGCACATATTTCAAATGTTTCAATAACAGCTTTCAGTTTCCTTTGTTAACAGCATAAAGCGACGGAGGAACACGGGTTGATGAAGGAGGGAAAAATGTTCCTACACATCTTTATGATACTGTGTACAGGGTGGAGTAACATTACCTCAACTTTCTGGGAGTTGTCCTGTAAATCTCTGCTTTTCTGCCCCAGCTGCCTTCTCTGCTCTCTGATACACGCTCTCTGTTTGGACACCTGGCACTCCAGCTCAGACACCCGTTGGCAGAGTTCCCGATTGGCCTTGGATATGTCACCTGACCCAGTCGACGACGATTCCTTAACCGTCATTTTTAGCTATGCAGGGGGACAGGGAATCCACAAAATGAGGTAAAAATGATAAACCATGAGGTACAAGATGCCAGAAGAGTGCTGGTATGATTTTATTATTTATTTTACATTGATGAATCAGTAGCTAATGAAGTTTGAGAAAGTATGGACGATGTAAATAAAGAAGCCTGGCAGCGTCTATTGATTTGCACACTTCATCAAAAGAAAACATCACAGTCAGAGGTAAGGATTTTCAATAAGGATTATGCACATCAGTACATATTTACACACTTCAGTAAATCTCATCGCAGCTTTGAATTGTTTTTGGCAGCTTCAAACTTTTACTCTCAAGACTTTCAACAGCAGTCTGAGGTGGGGATACTTTTTAATCAGGGACTTCACAGGACGTGATAATTCAAGGTGGAATATCTTGTACCTGCACAGAATTTTCTCCAAAAAAAAAAAATCTATGTAACAGAATGAATCATTTCTGCCATTTGGTACCTCTGAGATTTCTCGATGCAGCGTCTTCATGGAAGATTCATAGTCTCTCCTTGTTTGTTGCTTTACAGCGTCCAGCTCTTCAGTCAAATCACTCATCTTTGTCCGAGCCTCACTTAGCTCTTCATTTCTGCAATATATGACAACATACATGCAAAGATGTCATTAATACATGCCATATGTCTTGTTCACACATACGTACGTGTTCACCCACACATGTCACTGAGCAGTTTTCTGAAGTATACCTCAGTGTGATGGTGGCCTGGTACTGGTCTCTGGCCTGCTCCAGTTTGCTGAGTAAACTGCTGTTGGTCAACACGGCCTTCTCCAGACTCCGAGCCAGCCTCTTGTTGTCCACTTTGGCTGTAACCAAGGCCTTTTGTACAGACTCCAGCTGGAAGTTTGCCATGCACATACACGCATTCAGACACACACAATGTGAATACACAGTTTTGATTATGCAACCATGTTAATGTAACTGTATTAACCCAGTATGGGGACACGTGGAATAAAATGAGCTGTGGGCCCCTGTTTACCACTTGTCAGTTCCCCTTCTTTATACATTGCTTATGTACCATGTCAACTTTGAGTTCCAATGTGGCACCCAGCAGACTATACATGGTACCTTCACTGTATTTTGGCAACAGTTTGTTTTAATTTAATTAATCTTTAATGTATGTATGATTATAAGCTGTGCAAGATAATATCAGGTAAGGTAATATTAACTGAAATAATACAGGCTTAAAACTAGATTTTAAGGGCCCTGAGAGGCTGATGAGAGAGAGCTGGCATATATAACGGCAGTTTCTTGTCAGAAATGGCTGTCTTGCAGCAAGGTAAAGCAGTAAAAACATTTTAAATATAGCATACACTTAAACGGATTGATTTTTTTTTTATTTAGGTGGCTACAATACATTTTGATGTTCGGCTATGAGTATGTGAAGATACAAAATGGAGCACACACATCCAAAAACAATGAGTGCTGGGTGCTGGACAGAAGAACAGATACAAAAGTACAAAACATAAGTCCGCACATGAGAAACTGCTCCTTTTGAGGATCTTTTTAATGGTATCACCACGTGTGACGTTTCGGGCACCAGCCCTTCATCACACATTGGCTATGAGTATGTACCTGATCCAAGTCTGTTTCAAAATACACAAACTATCCCTTTAATCTTGACAAGAGTTAGATGAGAAGATCGATACCACTCTCATGTCTGTACAGTAAACGTAGCTACAGCCAGCAGTTGGTTAGCAGAGCTTAGCATAAAGAAGGAGAAACAGTTAGCCTGGTTCTGGGCCGAGCACAGTCACTTACTGGAGTGTCATCTTTCAGGCAACCAGCAGAGACTATAGGAAGTTACTGCTCCTGACAAAGACAGAGTCTGGCACACCATGCAGCCACAACCTTGGTGTTGATCTCACCATCTAACTCTGGGCAAGAAAGCTAAGTGTATTTCCAAAGAAATCTCAAAAAAATATTCCTGTAAAGCCCTAATTGTTTGAGTTGATGTTATGCTTTATTTATGCAAATTCTCAAAACAAACTCACGAATAATTGAAATAAACAAACTGACACACAGGGAGCCTAACAGTATGATTTCTATAGAACATGTTTGCTGTATAATGCATCTGGAAGATTTGGAATCTTTTTCAGCTGCTCTTGCCACTTGCAATAAAGCTAACAGTTGAACTAGTATAAATAATAGTAATAGTTTAAAGCACATTTAACTGCTGACTGCAGGAAAGCATTTGAGACATATCAGCATCAGATTAGTTCAATTCACAGGACTGTGAAGTTATAACATGCCCTCCTGGCCTTTCAATAACTAGTTACCCATGCTGCTGACCTTCTTTTCACATTTGCTGATTTCCTATCAATTTGCAGCCTTAAAAGTTTGGCTTTGGGTAAAGCAATGACAAAATAATATAATATAAATATAAATATAAGGCTATAAGATTCATAAGAATATAAAAATAAAAATATATCTTCTTTATTACTGTCATCTCCCCAAGCATAGAGTTTGAACAGCTTAAAGTGTGTGTCTAAGTGCATGTGTTATAGAAGTAGTGTGTCCTTACAGCTCTTTTGTTCTTTGAGTGAGTAGATGTCAGGAGTCTCTGGAGTTTCTCCACCTCTACTTGGTGTTTCCTGATTTCTCTCTGCGCCTGCAGCCTGGCACAGAGGAAGGGTAACACATTTTACAACCAATTACACAGCAGCTTAATATGGCCCAAATACACACACTCTATACATCCATGTAGGATTTTAAAATGCCAGACTATCGAGTTCTGCCTTACAGAGTATCATATTATTACAGTGCAGTAAAGTAACAGCGTAGTCCGCCTTTAGGGATTATTTGAAGTATCATCGTAAAACCTTATCTGACAAGATAAATGTTCATGATGATTAAATTACTGTGAAAAATACTTAAATAACATTTACAGTTTGGTTGTTGCACTGAGTGTATTTATAGCTTGTCACAGGAACCGGTGGACACTTCATAGTGCCTCTCCATCCAAAAATGCAGTGTTCAATTCTGAATTGTAAGGCTAGGATGATCTCCTAATTTGATACCGTTATGGTATTTGGGTACCAATTCAATATGTATAGTGATTCTACAATTATTATGATTCAATATTATGATTTGTTGCAATTACCGTTTCCCTTTTTTCACTAGACCATGGGAAAAAGTCTAATAAACTTCTAGAGACTGTAGATGATGAGTCCCATTTCCAAAAACAATTCACATCACATGTCAGTCAGTCTTTGAGTTTTATTTCAGAAAAGTGGGAAATACAATACCTTTTGAAGTAAACAGCTACATTTAGCTGTTCCTTCTCATGAAGCATGTGCCAATCATCAAAATCAATCAACAAATCGATTAAAAAATAATTATGAGTGAATTGATTTTTTTCTGACCCGTACTGACCTGTCCCTCTTGAGTGTGTCCAGCTCCTGCTCTCTCCCCCGAAGCTCCTGCTGCAGGGTCTGACCATTGAGTTGGTGTCTGGTTTGAGGGGCCAGGGTGTTTTCAAGGGTCTGACAGACAACACCCCCAGCAGGACCACAGACACCTTCCAACTCACTGATCTACAGCACAAGACAGGTGACGTTAATGTTCACTGTGAGGTAAGTACACTTGATCGGAGGGAAACCAATGTTCTGGCCATTTGAAAGACACACAAGAAATGTAGACCTGTCAGTGTCTAAGATTTCTTGTTTATCAGAAATAAAAGTCTGTTATTTCTTATGTTCTCTTAAGAACTGCTAACTCAGTGTGATTATCACATAAAAGTAAAAAATAGAAGCTTTCCCACTCTACCAAGAATAATGTTAGGATGAAAAATTCCTCAATCTCAAGGAATAAAAATGGTTTCAATTAAGGGTAGTGCATTGTGTGCTTTGGAAACCATATCAATCAACCCATAGTCTCAAAAGAGGGACTAACACACACTCCAACTTGAAGAGTATTTTTGCAATAAAGTTCAGACCTAAACAACATGCATCTAAAAGACAAAACTTCATGGGAGGAGCTCTGCTGTTGCATTTGTACCATCCAAAGAAAAAAACAAGACCCCCCTCTTCATATTTCATTTGTTCAACAAAAAAGCATAATGTCTGTGCCTTCAGTTATAATAAATCATAAAACATTTTCAATTTCTCAGTTCTTTTGTGTCTGGATTATGTTATGTACCATCAGGGGTGGGGGAAAAGAAAAGATCAGTCACTACAGACAATGATCTCTGGGAAGTGAGGTCCAAAAACAAAACTGCAATTGCTGCTCATCGCCATAGGTGTCACCAAAGAGAACAGAATCAACAGAATGACTGTTACTTTAGTATCATTTAAGAAACGAGAAGCCAAAATTGATGTCTGATCAGTATGTGTGTGTGCTGTACCTTAAGTTTCTCTTTCTCATACACCATCTTGTTCTTGTCATTTAGTTCCTTCAGCATCTGGTCCACCTGCTGCACTGCATACTGCATACAACCATAAACACACACACATAAAGGCACACACACACACACAGAATCAGAACAACTGGCCCCATCTCAGGAATTTTGCCAGGCGAGATTTTGGCACCATTAACTGATCTATTAAAGAAATAAAAATAAGTAGATCCACAATGACAGATGAAATGCTAAATGTAATAATGACAGCAAGTGACCTGTCTCTCACCTGCTGCTGCTCCAAAGCAACCACCTTTCCCATGAGCCTCCTGTTCTCATCCTGCTGGCTCTGTAAAGCTGAGCTCAGAGATCCCACCTCTTGCTGCCAATCACAGGTTCACAGGTCGCCACCAAGGACAGTTAGTACTGTGACCAGCAGGAGAATGTAGAAGGCATTAAAGGTAGTATATGAGGTGGGAAGGTATTCTAGCCAATCCTACCTTGGCCTTGCTAAGTTGTGTCTCCATTCTTCTTCTCTCATCCTCCAGCTTTGTGACAACAAGACTTAACTGGTGGCCAAGGAGAGAAGGAACAGGAGGGATTGTTTTACTTCTTGGCTAAACATGCAAAAATAGTACTGCATTTGTTGATATACCTCATTTTTTGAATCCTCAAGGTCTTTCCTCACTGCCTCTTCCCCTTTTTTTGCCATGCTCAGCTCCCCCCGCAGCCTCTCAATGGTTTGCTCCAATAGTTCCCGCTGAGTGACCGCTGTCTCTTGTGCAGTGGAGGAGCTCTGCAGGAGCTGGGCATGTTTGTCTTTAAGCCTCTCTCTGAGGAGAGACAGATTTTGTATATCTGAAAAACATATTTCCAAAAACCGAATACACTTTTCTCTATTTCATTTTTTTCAAATTGATTATTAATGTCCACAATACAAATACATCACTAGCTTCTTTGTTAGATCATCAGACGACACTGAATCTCTCCACTGAATATCAGACATATACCGTTATTTGAGGTGAATGAGTTCAGAGCACAGTGAAACAGGTTTCATTAAATACTGACACCAAGAAACAGTCAAAAACAGATGAACCTTAATCCCATCAGAGAAGGATCACATACACTGGGTTTGATTTTTAATAAGGGACAAATATCAAAATGATACTTTGCAAACCAATATATCTGTCTAACCCGATTGTTAAATGTTAGATTTTTCTCCTTCCCTTCCAGTAGGCCTACTCATCTCTTATGAGACAGTGAACTTGAAGAACCAACAAAAAAAGTTTTTTTTTTTAAAGTTTTTGTGAATATAGTTTTAGTTTTAATCAGTTTTAACAATTTTAAACAACTTGTGGAATTCAATACCCCTCAGACTGACAGCTGTGTAGTTTTACATACATTTGACATATCCTGATATGTATTAACAATAGCTTTGTTTGTGTATTATATGCAGTTAAATCACCCAGCCCTGTCACCAGTGATGGAATGTAACTAAGTACATTTACTCAAGTCCTGTACCTAACAACAACTTTGAGGCACTTTGAGGTATTTGAACATAACTCATGTATTTCTATTTTATGCAACTTTTTACTTCTACTCCACTGCATCTCAGAGGCAAATACTTTTTACCCTGCTACATCTGTCCAACAGTTTTAGTTACTAGTTACTTTTCAGAATACTATTTTCCATATCCTTCCTGTCCAGTTAAAACCATGTATCTCAAAATTTGGCGTTCTTAATTGTGGATTAATAAAACTGAAGGATTCATTTGTGGGTTAAGAACATTCTCCTACTTTTTAAAACTAAATAAACCCTCTGGATCCGCTGGGAAATTCATCATCACAAAGCTGAAAACAGGGCTGTTCTTCTGATACCATCAAAAGTTGGCTTTTTAGAGGTGCGTGGTTCTGACAGGACAGCAACGCTACAAACATGATGATGATGATGATGATCTTACACATTTCTGATATGTATTTCTGTAGAGTAAACTACAGAAAAGTATATAAAGTAGTTACAATTAGCTCAACCTTAAACCAGTAAAATGTAACAGAAACGCAACAGTAATATTATAAAAACATATAAACATAATATAAAACATCAGATACAATAGTAAAAACACTGACAGGGACCATTTTACTACTCAGAGAGTACTTACTTTAAGTACTCCTAATGCTTATAAGCTTTTAATTAAGTAATGTTTTGAATGAAGAACTTCTACTTGTAGAGCAGTATTTTAAGTGCGTTGTTGCTATTTTTCTTAAGTGAGGAATCTGATTACTTAACATATTTTGTCTTTAAAGTTTCAGGGTTACATCAACATTCCTCTCACAGACAGGATTATGCCACACAAAAACTTGTTTATGTGAGCCTTGCAATAAAAAGTAATATATTAAGCACTTACACACAGTGAGTCACTTGTTAATTTCCCTCATATCTGCTGTGTATCATGATTACAGCAAGAAGATTGTGTGAAAAATAGCATCAGCACTCCCAGTCAGTAGCAATCACAGTGATCTACCTCATTTACAAACTGATATCATCAGTTAAAAGTGTGACATTTGACTGTTAAGCATAAAAGACTCACAGCTCCAGCTGCAAAGTAGCTTTATCTGTTAGTGCCACCTGCAGCTCAGTGTGAATGTTGCGTCTCGCTGCCTCCAGCAGCAGGTCTTGCTCTTGAAGTTGTTTGACCACACGACTCCTCTCGGCCTGAAAGACACAGAAAGAAGAGAGTCATGATGTGTTTGGTTTAGTGTGTGTGAAAGAAATATTGCTGTCAGGTTCCTGACCTGGAGTCTGTCAGCAGCAGCTCTCAGCTCTCTTCCCTCTCTCAGCAGTTTATTGTTCTCCGTCTGCTGCCTCTGAAGAGCTGCATGAGCACTCTGAACACAACACACACACATACAATATTCACTAGCAGAAACACGGCATCATAACATGATACAGATGAGAGTTTACTGACTATTTAAGACTTTTTTATTCACTGGTCTGTCTCTCTCTACTTACTTTCAGTTCAGTTTTCAGCTCGGACACAAGGGAGTCCTTCATTGCTGTGAAAATCAAACAGAAAAATGCAGTTCAACATTCAAACATCGTGTGCAGCAGTGGGATATATTACAATTGCAAATATGATATGTGGAGTAGCTTAGTGACTAACCTTATAAATCAAAATCACATTAAAAATTATATTGATTATACTCTCATATTGTTTCAGTGTTTCATTTTAATCTATCTATCTTGTTAGATTGTTTTGGAGCTTGGCGCCAAACAATTTCACTATATGTTGGTGTATGTGACAAGAAACTTGATACCACTCTCATTTCTCTGTTAAATATGAAGCAACAGCTGGGAGACGGTTAGTTCAGTATGGCACTAGACAGGAAGCAGGGGAAAACAGCTAGCCTGGCTCGGTCCAAAGTTTAAAAAAAGGCTTATGCTATTCGCACCCAGGGTTTAGTAGCAAATAATGCTATTTGCATGGCAAAGAAAACCATAACTTCCTGAACCTAACCAAGTAGCTCTGTTTCCTAAACCTAACCAAACTGTGACTAAAAACTGAAAACAATAATAATAATGAAAAAACGAAAATAATAAGTGAACAAAGACTAAAAATCCTAAGCAAATATTGACTGCTAATGCCTCAAACTCTGCCCACCTGGGAGAGAGACCTGTGTTTTACCCATTCATCCATCACCACTTCCTCCCTACACAGACTTTGTCACACTTCATAGCTAAACTACGGGACTGGGTGTAAGTAGCCAAATAGGTGCAAACAGACACTCTGAATCTGCCCACCAACACATATAAAGTTCAGTAAAATCTCCAATTTGTGATTCAAGGTGTATTTTTACCATTAACTATAAATAAAGATGGTTACCATGGCTACACTTCCTTCCACTGTCCAAAACTGAAGCCAAAACATCCTGACATATGTCAATGATTTTTACATTTTTAAAAAAATCTTGCATTTCACAGCTTTCAAAGTGGATCTTAGAACAACTATCAGTCCTGTGAGAGAGGACCTGACTATTCAATAAGCTGCAGGTGACCAGAAGAAATCTGACATGATGATGATAAGACATGACTGGCCTGAGTCAAATACACTGTAATTTGTGCTTTTTTTCCCTAACAAGCCTTACAGCAGCATGGCTGTAACAGAGCCACAGCTGACTGGTTTTGTTTCTCTTGATACTCCTAACCTGTCTGTTCTTTGAGCTGACGACAGTGTCCTTCCAGCTGTCTGCCTCTGTCCTTTTCTTCCTCCAATTTATGCCGGCCGGTCTGGACCTCCACATGCAAGGCCTGGCTGTCCGACTGCAGCAGCAGAGCCTGGGAGGCCGGAGGTGAACAACAGATCAGCTGCTGTTTACACATGCTCATCATTCATTGAGCTCTCCTACAAATATTTTACCCGTCTCCTCTCCATGTCCACCACTCTCTCCATCTCTTCCAACCGCTGGAGCAGCTCGCTATGAGATTTCATGGCTTCAGCAGAGCAGGCAGAATCCTGCCTCATCTGCTCTTTTATCTAGCCAGAGGAAACATTCATTAAGTTGGTTCATTTTCAGTTGGTCAGGGCTTAAAATAAATGGCTTACAGTCAACAAATTAAAAAAATTAGCCACTCACCTCCATCAATTTCTGACTCATTTCTACTTTGACAATCTTCAACTCCTCTGCAGCCAGAGCCACATCTCTCTGGAGCCAAAGACAAATGGAAATAATCATAACTCATGACACAACGACTACAACAGGCCATGCCCGGATTTTTAAAAAAGACGACATCTGTTCACAAAGATTTTCAGTTTTTAAAGTTTTATATCCCTGTACACCTATAAGTTGCATTTTCTATGTCAAGAAAACTGACCACAGCAATTCAAAGTAATTAGGTCTTCATGCGCTATACACAGAGCAGAAAATCTTCCAATAACAGCAATAACAAAACTGACAGGAAAAAATAGCAAGAGAGCAGAAAAGAGCAGCTATTTTTTGTACTTTTACCATTTCATTAAAAGATTATTTTTTGTTTCTTTTTGTTTTTTAAAACTAACCTCATAAAATAACAAGTCCCACTGTATGTATACATCTTTTTTCACATCACATGGAAATGAAATGCTGTCCACAGCACCATCATAACTTATTAAATGAATAGTTCAAGATTGTGTAAAATTTGCTTTATTGCAAAGGATTAGATATGTAAACTGATGTCACTTTCATGTCAGTATATGTGGAGCATAAAGACAGTGGACGGGGATCAGCCAACCTGGCTCAGTCCAAAGATTTTTTTAAAAATCTGCCTACTACCACCTCTAAAGTTCATTCACTAACATGCTACATCTTATTTGTTTGTGGTTTTATGGACATTTATGTGCCGGACTATTAGGCAAGCAATGAAGAATCCAGGAAGTCATTGCTCCTGTCCAAGAAACAGATTCACCTTGTTTTCAGTCTTTATGCTAATTTAAGCTTCATGCCTATCTTAAAGATGAGTAAAGGGGAGTAAAATGTCACCATTACCAGGGGTGTCCCAATTACTATTCTAAATCAAAAACCAATCAAAAGTAGTTTTCAATTTCAATAACTGAAACCAAAAGCAGGATTTCCAATTGTCCAATTATTTTTTTTTGCATGCACACTGGCAGGAATTAAGAATAAGTATATATAAAAATAGACAGTTTTCTCACTGATGGTCTCATTTGCTTATACAAACATAGTATCTATAGAGGTATAGAACTATATGTACTGCTACATAAATATATATATATATATATTTATATATATATGTATACACACATATGTAAATATACATATATACAGTATACAGTATATGTAGTACGTTTAACTGCCTCTTAGAGCATGCAGTTTTATGTGACAACATCAATGTGCTGGCACAGGGAGAGACTCATTTCCTACAACAAACCCTCTAGTCTATGTCATTTATTAGGGTTCAGGCTATCCACAAGGCCACATACAGTGTTGAAAAAAAAATTAAAATCAAATCAAATCATGACTTTAAAATAAAAAATCTAATAGTGGATTTGGACAATCATGACAACCCTAAACATTACCAATAAGAATGAATGACAAAAGTACAAAAACTAGGCCCAGTCTGTAAAATGACTTAATTATAGTATTACCTTGGCAGCAGTGGTTGCTTCCATTGTGTCCCCCAGCCTCTGCACCTCTGCACGAGCTTCATCTCTCTCCTGGTAAGCCTGCTGAAGTTGGTCCATGAGTTTCATCACCTCCCTCCTGGAGGCCTGATGCTCTTCCCCACTCTGCTGCTGTAGCGCTGCCAGCTGCTGCTTCAGATGAGCTGCACCAGGATAAACAGGAAGGTTGTGCCTGCTTTTTCTGAACTACACTCTGACATTTTCCACTCGATTTTTTTCTACTTAATATCCATAATTTTGGTTTTGTGATTATTCATTGTGTTTTGTCTGTATATGTATTGGATTTTGCCTCATTACTGTATCCTGACTGTAGATGCCACATACAAATAAACTTACTGAGATTACCAATTTATTCCCTGGTCTAAGTTAATTAATAAGATCACATATGAGCCATTACCTGTGTGGGATGAATCCAACTCTCTCTCAGTCTCCAGGCGGAACACGGTGAGCTTGAGGGTCTGCAACAGACTTTCCATCCGACACATCCGGCTCACGAGCAAGTCACACTGTTGCCACAGCATGCCTTCATCGCCATTGACCCAACGCATCTTCAGAGGGCTTACAGGCTGTTGACTGGTGCCCAGTCTTGCTGCAGATCCCACAATTTGGTCCCTGGAAACCCCCAGTGCACCCATGTCTTGAATAAGAACTTCAGCCTCCTTTTCAGCCAACAAAAGGCGATGGTGCAGATGGGACAGAGTCTCTGGAGCTGTGGCCCCAACATTGAGGGGCAGGATAACTGAGTGGGACATCCTTTGACAGGGGGACTGGGTGCAGGTTAGGGTGGGTTGAAGGTGGGAGAGGACAGGCATACAGCTCTTGTAGGTTTACTTGTGCCCTCTCTTAAGGACCATCCATGATTACTTTTCTGTCTTCCTGGAAAATTCAAAAGTTGTTAATTGAGATAAACAGCTGAATGTAGATTGTTAAATATTCTGTCACCACAGTGCATACATTGCTTAGCCAAATCAATTTACAGTAATAATCCACTACTGTAGGCTCCATGAGTTCCAGAATATAGTGATGATAATGATATCAAGCTGAGATCCTTTCAAGTGTAAGTATTTCACCATGACCTCAGTGATAGCAAATTTGCCACTTCTTGGAGGACTTTTTAAAAAATGTACTTGACACAGACTACACAATAGACCTTCATCACTGCAGTCCCATCCCTATAGCAGGATAAACACAAGTTTTACCAATGATACTTGTGATATTTAGTTTAGATCTTTTCCAGTGAGCCAGCATGTACCATGTTAGCATCTTGGCCCTGTTTGACCTGCACAGGACAGAACCTTAATTACGAATACGAATACGAAATACTTTATTGATCCCCAAGGGGAAATTCATTAGTATCGATGTTACCACCTTTGTTCACCCCATTATTTCATGTAAAAGTGAAAAAGGCCCATTGAAGTTCGACTATAATGTTATTTTCAGAAGTAACCACAATGACTCACGGGAGGCTTCTTAAAGTGAGTGTTCACCCCCAAAATGAAAATTCAGTCATTATCTACTCACCCTCATGCCGAATGAAGGTTTAGTTTTTTAGTCCACAATGCTGGAGTTTCACAGGAAAACAGCGCTGCACCATTTCCCAAACAACTGAACTCAACAGTTGTTACAACAATAACGTTAACTCACCTAATTAACTAACTACACCACACTAACTAATTAATCTACTGTCCGGTCTTTGAAATGGCAGAATAACTTATTAACCCTTAAGAACACAGTAAATGTCCTCAAACTGAAATATGACAAGGACTATAGACATCGATAGTTTTTCGGCCCATGTTTTACTATGAATGAAAGGCGCGCTAACAAATCACAGCAACTTTTGTTTCAACTCTCGTGCACGAGACTAGAGCAACACGAACTAAAGACTAGAGCAAAACTTAAACATGGTGTCACGGTGAAAGAAATAGCCTCAGAAAATGTTACTTTATACCGCTTTACAATCAAACATTCAAAGTAGTGCATAAAAACCCAACTGCTCTACACCGTTACAGTCTCTACTTCCGGCATCTGTCTCCATAGTGACGCGCAGTAGCGCTTCCTTCCCTCCAGACCGTTTTTCAAGAAGGGTCCAGCTGCAGTCTTGCAGACCCTACAAACCACGCCCCCTCCAAAACACACCCACTTTGACAGACGCTACGGTGGCTTAAAAGGACAAGAGACCAAAGTAAATGAAAAATAAATGAAAATTTGAAAGTAGCAATTTTAGCTACTGTTAGGAAAATAAATAAATAATAAATAAATAATCTTTGAGCCACAACAATATTTGGCTTTCAGCACAAATAATGTGGTCTAATCAATTAATTAATGCCAACAAAAAGTGGCTTACGAAAACAACATAATTTGAAAAAACATATGCAAATATTGGTATTTTAGCAACTACTAAGCAGAAATAATCAGGATAAATTATGGCCTAACTATACTATA
>JAJHUR010093661.1:0-11968 GCA_027495735.1 Lutjanus campechanus | reverse complement strand
AATTCATTTGTCTGTAGTAGTCTCATCTATTAGTATAAGAATTATAGAGTCTGATGGCAGTTGGTATGAAAGATCTTCTGTATCTCTCTGTCCTACAACGAAGAGAGAGGAGCCTTCCACCACCATTATTTCTTTGATCCATCAAGGTGTTATGCAGTATATATAAATATATATAACATATAACAGAGTATAGTTTGTGTTACCAGGGACTCCAGTATGCAATGTAGTTCGCTGATAAAAAAAAACAACTGTAGAGCAGCATTAGGTTTCATGATCAAATTTGACATTTCTGTCCATAGTTACATACTCCTTCTCTCTCAGTTTCTCCTGTGTGCCCACATCAGCAGAAGCAAGGGCTGGGGCTGGTCAGGAATTAAATTGTTTATTTTTCGTGATGACTATAGATTTTTTCCTCTGTCAGAAAGATTTGGGGTTGGTCAAAAAACATTTCCGGCTACAGCCCTGGAAGCCTGATGCTGACACCGCTAATATAGTGCTCTAATATGTGTCCTAAGAGGGCCTCTGTCCCATGCCTCATCTCCCACCTTCACCTCAGGCACTAACAGTGTGGGCTGTTTTGTTTAGACTCCCCCAGCTGAAACTGGGTGGGCCTCTTCGACAAAAACATCTGTTAAGATATAGCCAAAAAAACAACAGCATACCATATCATAGAAAAATTACAGTTACAGGAAATGAAGTGTACAGTATATCAGGACTAAAGGAATGTCTTCTGGATATCATGATACTGTATCTTCTGTTGTGTGTGTGTCCTTCTGCAGACGGGGTGTGCTACATCTGCATGAGAGTAAGGGTATCCATGACCTGGGCCTGCCTCGTTTGGAGTTGACCTTGTGTCTGGTCGTGGTGGTCTTCATCCTCTACTTCAGCCTGTGGAAAGGTGTCAAGTCCTCAGGGAAGGTACAGGCCTAGACCACCAAACAGTTGTTGCTTTCTTGCTTTTCACTCTAAAGTCTAGTGAAGAGGCTGTGTTAAACATTGTGAGGATCAGGGACTTTTCTCCCATTTACTCCTGTAGGTACTTACATTCACTCTTTTGGTCAAAATTACAATTAAAAGCTCATGCACACCTTCAGTTTCTTGTAGACAGGTGCATCGGAGGAAAATCCATGCGCGAAAGAAGAGAGGGTTCCTGCACACTGTCCTTGCAATAGACTTTGTTAGGATAGAACATTTCAGTCCTTACACCTTCATCAGGTTCAAACATTCATCAGGCTTTACCTGATAAAGGTCGAAGGACCCTAATTAGTATCCTAATAAAGACTAATGCAGGTAAAGGACATGTTGTACTGCTACCTGGAACTTTTAGTCCCAGGAACTACTTTCATGGAACCAAGAGGTTCCTTCAGCCCATTGTTGTCTACATTTTCACCACAACCTAAAGACCAGCAAAAATTATAAACACACAATGAACGTATGCACTGTATCCCAGTTTGAACAGTAGTTCAGCTCATTGAACTTGTAGGAGATTTTTGCATACATTCCATTTCCAATTCCTGCTGGATTTCATAGCATAAATATTCAATAAGTCCCGGACTTTGTCATTGGTCCATCTGTCGTATGCTTTCTTCTGTAACTCCATGTTGATATGTCAAAGCACAATGAATAGAGTCTCTAAATCTCGCCCTTTTCAGTGGACCACCATGGGACCTACCTTTGGAAAAAAAAATTAACTATGACGAGAGATTAATTATATTTGATCCCGTTTTAACTGTACCGTGAATTACACATATGATATCTGTCGATTTAAAACATAATTCTATGTTGATGTAGTCACACAAGCAACGGGTCTTTTTCACTCATTCTCTTCATGGCTGATAAAAGGGACCATAACATGTTAATGTTAAGGGGCAGCAAGATTCGTGTCGATGACGTATATTCTGTGAGACGAGAGATGTAGTTCACTGAGCGGTTTCACACAAAATTAAGTATATACTTATAACTTTCTTGTCTTATAAAATCATCTTTTAAATTGACATACAAAATATGTGTAATTCGTGGCACAGTTCAAATGGGATCAAAAAATAATTTGTCTCTTGCCATTCACTAGTGTTCATATTCTTTCCGAAGATAAGTCCCATGGGGCACAACAGAAGGGGTGTGATTTAGGCAGTCTATAAAAAACAAGTGTGCGTCTGCAGAGTTCAGCTCTGCAAGCCCCACCCCCAAGTTTCCTACACATTTGGAAAGCACTACCCCCAAGCAGGGACTATTGAGTGGGTACAATAATGTCCCTGGAACTTATAAGAATTACAGTTTAGACCGTGGTCCTTTCAAAGGTTCCTCGTCCCTGGAGAAAGTTCCAGTGTTTGTTTACTTTACTTTTTTTTTTTTTACTATGCTGTTGGACACATTCTGTGTCTGTTCAATGATAAATTAGTTCAGTAAAAAAGTGGCTATATGATGTGTTTTTCCCCCATTTACCCAACTGTTCTGTGTCTGTATTTCAGGTGGTGTACATCACAGCTACCATGCCCTATGTGGTCCTTTTCGTTTTACTGATCCGAGGCATAACTCTACCAGGCGCCATAGAAGGCATTAAGGCTTACCTCCACATCGACTTCAACCGGCTTAACAATTTAGAGGTTAGAGACAGTTCATGATGGTCAGATGGGTTGCTATGAGATATCCCCGGTTTCAACAGACAGGCCTTCAGTTTTATGTTACTTTTTGACATCTGGTTTTGTGCTAACCGGTGGGACTTTCAGATCTATTCATTCATACTTTACGATTAACACTTATGTCAGAGTTTAGGTGGATTTAGAGAGCCCTCTTTCTATGTTACTGTAATTCATTGGGGTGGAGTAACTCATGCTGTGAAGGTTAAAGGCTACGTAGTTTCCAATTTCACTCCCATACTGCCTGCATGCGTATGAATGAATGTACTCAATGCATGCATGCATCAGATACAATCTTTAACTAGCTGAACTGATGTATACTGAATGTGTAAGGGTTGAAAACAAGTTCAGTTGTTTTGCAGCACATGTTTGGCACTTATGTGACTTAATCACATGTTTTGCAAACCATAGCCAGGCGTTCCTAGCTGATAAAACGTACAGGTAAACATATGTGTTTTTCAAAGAAAGCTACACAGCTTGGCCTAAGTGATAGAGATCAGCATTTACATTCCAGCCTGTTCCTCTCTGTGTGTTTTTTTAAGCATTGAAGCATCTTTATTAGGAATTCTAAAGCTTTCTCGTTTCTCCTTTTATTTTTGCCGTAGGTGTGGATTGATGCTGCCACCCAGATATTCTACTCACTAGGAGCAGGATTTGGGGTGCTCATTGCATTTGCCAGTTATAACAAATTTGACAACAACTGCTACAGGTAAGAGCCTGCACTGCGTTTGTGATTTTTGATAGTCCAAACAAGCCCACAGCAACATAACATCCTGCTGTTTTGGAGCTGTCGGCTGTCTCCATGCATGTAACTGGATCATGAAGCAGCAGAGGTGATGCTAATCTGACCCCAATGGCCAGGTGTTAGCAGGACAGATAAAGTACAGGCCAGGAAGGGTTGCCAGATAATAGCCAAAGGCTATATGTTGCCTGCTTTGTCACAGTGCTGCTCTCCTTCAGAAAAAGCAGGCATAAGCTTGGCTAATCTTTTTCCACGTTAATAGGTTGCAGTGATGCTGTTGGAGGCAGATGCTGTTGGCAAAACAGCAGTTTACCCATCATGGTTATAAATGAACTATTCCCAGCAGACAAAACATATAGCCAGCAGACAAAGCATGTTTTGCTGGCTGCACAAAATCTCTGCAATGTTGAATGATAAAAATGACTTTGTTGCTGCAGTCCCATTTCACTAAAAAATAAAAAGGTTCTTATCAAATAAATTATATCCTAGCAAGTAAAATATAATGCAAGTTTAATCACAGCTCACAAGCTTCCAAGCTAAATCATCACAGTACTACAGTATGTGTCATAAGAATTATGAAGCCCATCCTCTTCTGTCCTCTCTCACCTCCTTCATCTTCTTAAAACCCAAATGGGGCCTCATGCCTTCCTCCTCTTAATGTCCCACATAGAGACGTGTGTGGACTGCTGGCAGGTGGGATTTGCATTATGCCCAAACCTGAACTGGGTGAAAGGCAGCAGCCCGGAAGAGCCAGCGATGTTAGAAAAACAAGCACTGAACCCAGACTTTTGTTTGAATACTCACACAGATGGAAGAAATCTGCATAAGGTACAGTGACGTGAATGAGCAGCAGAAAAGCTATAGGAACCAGGCAAATATCATTTATTAGGTTAAATTTTTTTCCTCTGCTGGGGAAAAATTGTCAAAGCAATCAGAGGAGTAAAAGTTGAGGATGCAGCACCGCTGTCAGGCTTTGTTTGTTATCGATGAGGACTGTGTACTGGCAAAAATCTGGCAATATGATATGTATCACAATAAAGGAGTTTTGATTCATATATTGTGATATATTGCCATGATGTGAGCAATGTAAAATGCTTTTTTTTTTTAAATCTAAGACTTAAAAAAGTTCCCTTTTTGTCAAATCAAAACAGTGAATATAAATGACAACACTGCTGTCTCGCAGTCGGGGGTTTAAACACAACGTAGAATGAAACACTGCCACAAATCTTTGCAGGTATCATGATATCACAACCAGTGTTGGGACTAACGCGTTACAAAGTAACGAATGAAACACTGAATGAAACACTGCCACAAATCTTTGCAGGTATCATGATATCACAACCAGTGTTGGGACTAACGCGTTACAAAGTAACGCGTTACTGTAACGGCGTTATTTTTGGCAGTAACGAGTACTCTAACGCGTTATTTTTTTAATTCAGTAACTCCGTGACCGTTACTACATGATGCGTTACTGCGTTATTTACGTTATTTTGCAGTCTCGGTTAGAGACTGAGAGAGCTGCAGTGCAGTGTTGTGTAGTCCTGAATCTTCCTGTGCAAGAGAGGGGGAGAGAGGAAACGCGCTGTCGGGGCGTGTTTGTGTTTACCAACAACAAGACTAGTATGACCATGGTGGGGGCGGACTTTCTTCACTTGGAGATATTCTCACTACTTCACGTTTGTCGAGCAAAAAGAAAATAACGTTTTAGTTAAATGCAGGGGTTAAAGTGGGCCGGAGCCCTCCGGAGCTGAGCTCCGCCACCTCAGAGCTGAGCTCCGCCACCCCGGAGCTCAGCTGCCACCTTAGTCACATAAATAATGTAAATAATAATGTAAATAATGAGAGGCACTATACATCCCGATGTATGTACCCTCCCAACCTGACCACTTTGGTATATTTTCTGCTGATATTAATCATTATTATTGAGGAAGAAGACCGCCATTTCAATATTAGTCAACATTATAAACTGCAGGCTGCGTGAAACTTGACGTTCACTGCAGCTGGAGGATGAAATGCCAGGTTCAGCCTGTGATCTGTTACTGTCGGACTGAACAGCCTCATGGAAATGATATTTTACAGTTCTACATATTTTAATCTAACGAAATTCGTTAATATAAGTCATTTGGTGTTTTCAAAGTCATGATATTGAGCTGGTTCCAGACCTCGTTCGCATTCACAGGCTGCAGCTGAGCGGAGCAGACAGCTCGCACCGCGCGCACTGCGATGTTCAACATTGTAGGCTTCATTGAGTTAATTATCACTGAAAGTTAAAAAGTAAAACTCAAAAAAAGCTCTCACTCACTTGGTCTAGGTAACTAAATAGTTACTTTTCACAGTAACGCATTACTTTTTGGTGTAAGTAACTGAGTTAGTAACTGAGTTACTTTTGAAATGAAGTAACTAGTAACGGTAACTAGTTACTGGTTTTCAGTAACTAGCACAACACTGATCACAACCACAATTTATCAGTATTTTCTTACACCCCTGTTATCTACTCCTGAAAACTCAATATATTTACAAATTGAGCTAAAATTTCACTAAACAGAGTTATCTAAAATGAGAACTAATTTAAATAAATAAAAAATCAGTAAATACTGATACCCATACTTCAGACTTTTCTGTAAAAAAAAGATATACATACATATATATATATATATATATATATATATATATATACACACAAATTCCTTCTTCATTTACCACTTTGCTGCAGCGATAATTTCTCTGATCATGTCTGCATTCACACTATATTGTTAATATACTTTCTGTCTGTAATTTATGTATTAGTTTGAAATATAGATGTTTTTTGTGATGTGTAACAGCACCTGTGTGTGTGTAATGACCTGATCGACCACAGTGAAGGCTGAATAAAAACTGAAAAGGTTCGATCACAGCCTGCACGCAATATAAAAAGGAAATATAAAGGGAAAGTCAGTGGGAAGAGAACGCTTCATTGAGAGATTTCTGCTCCCTCGGCCCAGGAGGCAGCCGAGGTCAACTTGAACTTGCTCAGATTGTCAGACAACTGCAGATCAGTGGCCACAGAACAGCTCACTAATTACCGATCAAACCACCAACCAGGAGCAGAGAACAAAAGCTTCTCATTAACCCTAATGCCCTCCCCTCTAAAACGCAGTGTTTGGCTGTCAACCGTGGAAAACTTCAAAGATATCAACACATGGCCCCATTTTGACTTTCAAGAATGTCAGCCAACAACAATGGATGATGGCAAGAATTATACTGGCTAAATATCTCTTTGAATTTAGGGAAGTTTGTCCCTGTTAAATAAATGTTTAGGAATGGAAAATGTACAGTAAAGAAACCCTGCTTTCCTTTCAACTTGTTACGTGTTCTCTCTCTCTAGGGATGCTCTCCTAACCAGCACTGTGAACTGCGTCACCAGTTTTTTCTCGGGGTTTGCCATCTTCTCTGTGCTTGGCTACATGGCTGACAAACATGGGGTGAGAATAGAAGATGTGGCGACAGAGGGTAAGTGCTGATGTTCGAGATACAAAAACAACTCTAGAAAATGTGCTTCTACACTGCACCATCGCTGACGACCTGAATACTGTATATTGCTGTAATTCTGTGTATCATATAAGCCTTTGTATTTTTTCTTTTCTTTGTTGTTTATGAAAGTCAGAACTTTGGTATATTCATGCTTCTATGTGTCTATGTACAGGGGCAGGATTGGTGTTTGTCATCTACCCTGAGGCAATTTCTACACTGCCTGGCTCAACGTTTTGGGCTATTGTGTTCTTCATTATGTTGCTGACTCTGGGCATTGACAGCGCGGTGAGTCCCAACAACCACTGCAACTGCTCTACAGAACACAGTCATATTCTTATCACCAGAAGACAGCCCATTACAGACACAGATACTAATAAGCAGCAAGTAAACAGTATAGATAAAAAAGAGTAATCAGATTACAGATACATGAACTAAAAGTGGGCATTATTAGTAGGGTTACAATTTTTAATACAAATACAGAATTTTCAATTCATGATCATGGCCTCTAGTGAAAAAATGCTTCACTGGGCTGAAAATTTGACTGTTGAATCTTGTCTTGTCTTTAAATTAATCAATCAGTCAATAAATTGTGCACAATGAAGGACGGAACAGCTGGACAAATGAATAAACCCAACAAGAAACATAAGACACTCAGAGCTGCGATGATTAATCTATTATTAATCAACTATTTAACCTGCATCTGTTTTGATAGTCGAGTAATCATTTTGAATCATTTTTCAAGAAAAAAATTTTCATCAAAAATCTGAAATGAGGCATGGTTTTCCCAGTTTTTCACACAGTGCCACTTTTTGCTGTGTAAGTACAGAACAGAGCAGACACAGTCTGCGTCCAGACCTCTTTGGTAAAGTAATGATATCCATGTATCATGGAAGATAGCTTCACTGAGTTGCCCATTAAACCTGACATTTGTCGGAAAATAATGGTCATTGCATGCCCACTGTTCAAGGTAATCTCCGAGAAACTGCAGTTTTTCTCCTCAAAGCACCAATTTGCTCTAAATAATGAGAGATTACTGTGATTTATCATGTGACCAATTAGTCTGCGATGACACAGAAATAACACAGTAGAAAGACTTCTAAATGAGGCCGATTAAATAAATGTCAAGTGTGATGTATATCAAGTTTTTTTTTTCCTTCGTCTTTTATACTTCCTCTCTGGAAACATTTAGATTTACAGCTCAGGTTCTGAATGGCATTAACATTGGTGATTAAAGGGATAGTTAGGATTAAGAAGTCACATATTTTCATTATTAGTTGGTTCTTTTCTTTTATGTTGTGTTTTGTTATTGTTAGGTCCTATTGTCTTAGTCTTTTCTATAAATGTAGATGGATACATTTATATTTATTATATATCATGTTCATTATTATTATTATTATTATTATTATTATTATTATTATTATTATATTATTAATAGTAGTATTCTAAGGAAGGATAGAATTATAGATTTATAAATCACTCTGCAGGGAGAGGGGGTGGGATTAGATAAGTTTCGACTTCTTCCCACTCCTTTTGAACAAACTTTACATTGTCTGTTGTTGTTGTTTTCTTTTCTGTTTGTTTATGTTCAAATAAACTTAAATCAAATCAAATCAAATCTGATGTGGGGAACCCAAAATTTGCGAGATTTTTCATGGTTTTGGTTAAAATGATCACTCCTGTGAGATCTCGCGGGTCTTGGGGTCCCTTCTTGGATTGACGATGTTAGACAGTGGCCCTCAGTAACTGATGAAGGTACCTTCTAAGATGCTGATATTAACTTTTGTAAGATTTTACATAGTAAAAGTAGATTATTTCTATCAAAGTTGGTGTTTGTTATGTCATAGCCAGAAATAGCCACAGCAATGGTGGCTGGTTTACTTCTGGAACTTCGCTAGGTTCATCTATAAACTTAAATCAAATAATCCAAACTATCCCTTTACTCACTGAATTGCATTGAACATGATGTTACCAATGACCAAAGTTGATAAGAGTGGACATCCTTGTCCAGCACCTCTGTGGTGTGCAAAACTCTAAACTAATATGATTCTTGATGATTGATGATGTGGGTAAGTTGTAGAATTTAAGTACTAAGAATAAAGTTATGTAGTGTATACAGTTCATAAGTGTGGTTGGCATTAAAGTGGCTGTAAATGTTCTGCTGCAGCAAAAGCTTCCTTCTTTGGTGCTTCAAAAGCCAGAAGTAATTTAACAAAACATCTGCCCAATGACTCACTGAGGTGCTAAATAAACAGGATGGTTAAATCATCTCCTGTCTGTCAGCAAATGTCCCCAGGTGATTCTTTCAGTCATTTATCAAGTGGATCACTTGTCAGTGTTATACTGTATGCTGTAATGTACTAGCTATGTGTATTTTACTGTATCTTTCTCTATTTTTAGGAGTGTACTTAATTTTTATGCTCATGTTGCACGAAAGATACTTTTCAAGCCCTGGTTGAATTTTAAGCAATACCTATCAGTCTGTATTAAAGGATATATGGTGTTGGAAAATGACCCAATTAAATTTAAGTATGGTTGGGTATTGCTACAATGCTATTTAAGAAGTCACATTCACTTATGGCAGACTGAGTTAAAAGACATGATGGTACATTTTAAGGATTGAGCGTCAAAAGATAATATTGTCATTCATATTAAATGGACATGCAATATTGTGTTAAGTGATGCATTAGTGTTATGGAAACACTAACACTGTTTTATCCACTATTTCCTATTATTGATGGCTGATTACTGATTGGCTGCTCAGTTTAATATACAGTATGTTTGAGGATACTTGCAAATACACATTATTAAAAATATTTATGTCACACAAAACTGACTGAAATCCTCAATTCAAAGTCTAGTAGGCCAGTTTAAACCTGCCTGAGAGAACACTCAGTGGGTAGAGATTTCTGAGTGTCATGTCTCTGTCTGTTTCTGTCCACCAGATGGGTGGAATGGAGGCAGTCATCACAGGCCTGACAGATGACTTCAAGATCCTCAAGAGAAACAGGAAGCTCTTCACCTTTATCACAGCCTTCGGGACTTTCTTGGTTGCCCTGCTCTGCGTTACTAATGTCAGTAACAGGTTTTTAAGTGCCATAAATTTACACACAGTTCCACATTCACATAATGCTGGCTGATGTATCATTTTTTACATTTTATTTATTTCACTCCTGAGGGGAAATGATTTAGGAAATTCTAGCTCTGCATTCTTTTCAGCCATGCAAATAAAGTAATACATCCAATAGAAAAGGTCTCGTAGGAAGAATATTTGTTTTAAAATATTTCACTTTGGTGGTATACCTTCATAGAATTATCCTGGAGTGTCAAAACATGATAAATGATAGATGAGGGGCTGCATTTTAACGCTGCTTGAAAGGGAGCATTCAAGTCTCGTGCTATTATGTTGTTGTTTCATCTACTTTAAAATGTCAAAACATTTTCATATAAATAATAAAAATGCTCTTGCATGACACTCTGTTAATTAGAAATTAATTAAAATTATATCCAGAAAACAAATAATTATTTCCTCTGTAGTCCTTATTCATTCACATGGTATCAGTACCAAGGAGAAATGTTTACCAATTACTGGGATACAGACTTTTGAGACAGAAATGTATTGTTGTAGTTAGTCACATGGCTTCTTCCCTTAATCAAATCAGTAATGTTACTGAGAAAGAGAATGATGCCAGTCCCAAGCTAGTTCCCCAGAACAAGATACAGATTATATCACTCAGGATACAAATCAAAGGTTTATTGTACGCATACGCACGCAAATCCCCCTTCATCCATGAGAGGCTTGTGTGAGACCATAGCTTACTGACCGCACACACAGGTTCACTTATCTTCAAGGGTCAAGTTTTATATGCCACACACACTAATTTTTTTCTGTCTCTTTCCCTCTCTGCAGGGTGGCATCTATGTGCTGACACTGTTAGATAAGTATGCAGCAGGGACTTCTATACTCTTTGGTGTGCTGATTGAGGCCATCGGAGTGTCATGGTTTTATGGTATGAAATTCAACAGTTCTTTGGCATGAAAATATGTGTTAGAGAATGACTACGTTTATATTATGAACACTGTTGTCAACAACAAAATTGTATGAGCAAGAAATTAGTAAGATAAAGCTTAAACATCTTATTCACTCACCTATTGTCAAGCCATCTACATTTTTTGGTGTGACTTTTGGAGATATCAGATGTAGAGATGTTTGCCTTCTCTTCCATAAAATGGGACTAAATGGCACTCAGCTCAAAGGTCTCAAAGGATAATCCACACACCTTCCTGTGAGCAGTTTCATGTAGGAACTACTTTCCTTACAGCAGAAAGAAATTAAATCTATGAGAAAGAAAGTAGTTCTGGTACATTTTAAAGTCATTTCAGTAGATTCTACTGCAGAAAAGATGTAGTTCCTACATGAAACTGCTCACACTTTGAGCACCATAAGCTGAGTGCCGTTTAGTCCCATGATACAGGAGAGAAGGCAGAAATCTTCATGGCTGATAACTACAAAACTCTGCAGCTTACACCAAAAAAAATCTGGATGGTTAAATAGCACTACAGGCCAGTGCCAGTGAACAGTCCCTTCAATTGCAGAAAAAGGAGATAAAACAAAGTTCAAGTCATAAGATTTCATGCTGGAAGACATAGCAGGTCTATCCAACATATCAAGCCTTGTCTATCTTGTCACTATCTGTAGAGCCTCAGAAAAGGGAAGGTAAAATTACAGGAAAAAATGTAGAAACAACAACAACCTAGAAACGCCCATTACAAGAGGATCCCATGGCAGGCAAATTGTGCAACCGGAAACAAAACAATAATAAATATGGATAACAGCACGGCAGCATCTTGAGATAATGAAACAAATAAGGCAAAGATGCATGAGGAGTTATGTCGGCTCAAAAATCAGTAGACTATGAGGCCATCATGTGCTACGTTCCCTCCTAGTGTCCAGTCAGACTCAATATTTTGCACAAAGAATTTTCTGCCTACATTGATTTAATGTTGAATTGTATAATTTTACCCTCCGCTGTGTGACTTTTCGTGCTCACTCCAGGTGTGGACCGCTTCAGTGAAGATATCG
>JAJHUR010093660.1:0-25860 GCA_027495735.1 Lutjanus campechanus | reverse complement strand
ATTCATGTTACATTTCGTCATGTTCACCAGCTTCCTCATTCTCTGATGTGTTTTCCCAGAAGTTTGAGCAACTATCAACTAGCTAGTCTTTGCTAGCAGGAAATGCACCACTACCTTTAATAAATGATGGATTTCTCTGCATTTGAACATTGTTGGAAACATTTGGGATAATGTAAGTACACAACTCAACAAAATGTACAACATATATTGAGTGTTTTTACATATTATATCTTTAAAAAGGATCATGAAAACAACGATCTGCCATGGCCGGTGGAGTTAAATAATCTTCCTACTGTAGTAAAATCACTGCATGTGTCAAAACATGATGGACATGCAACAAAAAGCGTGCTGCATTCTTACAAGTGTGGTCACCCTGCAGCTGTGTGCATGACTGCGCATACTTCTGCAGCTCCCACCGGACACTCGTGCGGGGGAAAAAAAAACTAAAAAAACTTCACAAGCTGACCCCCTCCGCCCCAAAATAAATAAAATAAAACAAAGTGAAGTATCATGGGAGACAGAAGTAGGATTTCTTTTCGGCTCGTTCCAAACTCCAAACGACATTATTAGATGAAACTATTCTCTATCAGATGTAATGGACACCACATCTGATAAGGGAGATAACGAAGGGCTGAGAGAATACAATCGCTTTATGTGGTATGAATTAATTTTCATTGGTGGGGGAAAAGTGTAAAAGGAGTGAAATATTTTGTGATTTAGAAGATAAACAAAAAGGGAAAAAAAGGAGGAGAGAGGAGGTGCAGGAGCTGCGAGGGAGGCAATGAACTCATTTCCTCTCACATTAAAACTCTGAATGGTCTTTAGCAGAACTTAAACTGGACTGGAGGCATTTTAAGCATGTGGTGATATTTCACGTTGTTGCATTTCGGTTCCACATATTGAAGCGTTGACTAGGAGGGATGGAGGGAGGAAAGGAAGGGAGGGACAGAGGGAGGATGGAAAATGAGGAGAGAGTTGGAGAGGATTTATGACCCTGTTCCCCTGGTCTCGTTACTCGCTGTAACTGGCCCCCAGAGTGGGATCGCGGGGTCTGGAGCCCACAGCCCAGAGATCAGAGTAATGGAAATTCCACATTTCTACACTGCTACAGCATGACGTCTGCAGGGCACAGGCTGGAAAAAAAAAAAAAGAAAAACTCTCAATTTCTTAAAAGTCTAGAGCCAAAATTGATTATCGTGCATTAGGTAAGGAGTGAAATATTTCCTCGCGGAGAGGTAAAAAGTGACAGCTCCTTTTTGTACAGGGCTCGTTTTTAAAACTAGTATTTGTGAAGAGACGTCAGGACAGCGGCTGCCTGAGGTCATGCTGGAGACGATGTGAGGCAGGCGGCGTGCACGCTGCCAGCGCTGGGTAATATCTTGACAGTCGCTGCTGTTCTCTAATAGCTCCCCGCCAATGAGAGGAGGGTCTTTTACAAAGCCAATTAAGAAGCGGCACAGCTCATAAAAGTGACAGTCTGCCACACCCATCGAGTAAGTTACCACCAAAGCCACTAAAGACCATAAGCTTTTACTTATGTGCTCTTTATGAATGTAATAAGTCATACAAATTAGATGTTACTTAAGGTTTGTTGAGTCTTTCTGTCTGTAACATTTGGAATTAGAGCTGACATTAAATTAAACAGCAAGTATTTTTTATAATCGATTAATAATTTCAGTCATTTTTCAATCCACAATACAGACTTAATCGTTTTTTGATCCTCTGGTTGCATGTTTGCTTAATTTTGCGCCTTATGTGACGAAGCCTTACTGCTTAAAAGGCTGATTAAGGTGAGATTCCTTCTATAATCCTCCAGGGGAGTTTTAAATCTTACGTGCATGATTTGCTTCTGCTTTGTTTCATTGTGAAAATAAAAAAAGACTAAAATAAACTAAAACCACACAAACATTGTCTAGTTCCAGTTTATCCAGTGTGATGCTGAAAACTGATAACTGATGATTGATTTGGGGCGAATCATCAGATTAAACAAAAATCAATGAACGTTGGGCATTTTTGACTGAACTCTGCAGACATTTTATAACAATTAATCAATAAAATTATAGCCTGATTAAGTAATAATTAAAATAATAGCTCATTGCAGCCATATTTAAAGTGCATATTATAACTCAGTGATGTAACAATATATTGAATATCATGATATTGCGATAAAAAAAATGTCTTGATACATTAGCGATTTTAAATGGTTAATTATTTTATTTTATTTTTAAAATTTTTATAAAAGGACCGCTGCTGACTGCTGCATTGTTTGCAAATGTAGATACATAATGCAAACATTCATTTTTAAAGACAATTCAATTACCATTTTTTGCACATGATTAGTTCATGGCTGGCTACTTTTATTTTACGTTTTAAAAGAAGAAAATCAGAGGCATTTATTTTTACAAGATGTGTTTTTTTTCAGGGTCGATAATGATTATTAGTAATCAAGGAAACTGATTTACATTTTGTGGTAAAAATGAAAATCCTGGTGTCAGAAACTTCAGCACAAAACTTTGCTAGAATGCCTTTAAGCATACGTTTGAAAACTGACATTTTTAATAAATAAATGAATAAAATAGCAAATTTTTATGGTAACTTATATTATTGACAATTGGATTTAAAAAAAGACACATTGATTTGACATGATTCCAGAAAAAATAGGCCAATAATTGGTCAAAGTGCTTGGATTTTCTACCATTCTTTGTCATATATCACAAACAGACTACAACTGAATATTTGGGGTTTTTGGGGCCAGATTATTATTTTTTAAAAATAATAATAATAATAGGCATTAGCTGCAGCCACATTCATATTACACATTTTAATTATTTAAAGGTTTAAAAAAAAAACAATTATTTTGCAACTTTATTAAATGTTTGAGATGAAACTGAACTATAAGATACTGGGACTAATAAAGAAAAAATAACAAAAAAATTAACACATTTAAATGTAATTTTGCTTGTTCCATATTTAAGAGGAAAATAAAAACTGAAGAACTGCAAAGAAAGAAAAAAAAACAGCAGTGGAATAAATAAACTGACACTCACGCTGACGAGAAAGTATTTCAAACGTGTGTGTGTGTGTATCTGTGTGTGTGTGTGTGTGTGTGTAAGCATGGGTGCACACACTCGCACACACATTAGCGCAGAGCTGTTGGCACCTGCCTGTTATCTCTTCCCCTCAGACCTGGTTTTCCATTGTGCTCCATGGGAGAGCTACAAATTGAGATCTCAAACATGAAGAGGGGGGCAAATGACTTGTGTACAGAGAATCAAATCCACTAATGTGTTACATGTGCAAATTCACAGGCCTCGTATTAGAGATTAATGTATTCCCCCCCCTTTTATCGAAAATGTACCTTTTTCAAAAGATATTTATAATGGAGCCTAAAATTAAATTCAAGGACTGAACACTGAAGAAATCACAAGGAAAAGGAAATATTTGTTAAAAGAATAATGAGAAGTGATTTGCATGAATAAAAGTGTTATTTAAGATTTGTAGATTAGAAATACTGTGAACTCCTCGATTATTTGCCATAAAGATATAATAAATGTGTCATTCAGCAAAGAGCAAAAGAAAAACGTGTTAAAAATGCATGTGATATTTAATAACTAGGGACAAATATAAATATACCCACAGCAGCAGGAGCAGCCTCAGCGTTGGTAATCCTAGCCTGGTAAGTAGAGTTTTGGAACATGTCTTAACAGATCTCCACGGGTAATGACTCAACCCTAAAACCTTTACAGGCCTTGTCAAATATCTGCTGTGCCAAACTCTCCTTTTTTTTCCTTCTCTTTTTCTTTTTTTTTTCTCTTTTTCTCCCCCCAACCTGCTGGATCCATCATTCTCAAAATACACAGGTGCCTTGAAAATATCACGGTCCTGTGCACGGGCTGAATAGAAAAAAAGACTACACTGCCCATTTAGGCTTCAGAAACTGGTGTATTACAAAAAAATAGATATACTGTAACTTCAATCTGCCCACATTTCTGCTTAGGCATTTATCTCCTTTCTCTCTAAATCCTGAAATTGCCTCAGAAAAAAAAAAAAGAAAGAAGGAGGGGGGGTACTTTCCCTTCTTCGCACATTTTCACAGAGTGGTGCACAACTTTCTTCCCCCCCTTCCTTTTTTTTTTTCTCCAGTGAAAATTGAAGAGGCTTTATGTCAAATACGGCTAAAGCCAGCCTCTCCATATCAAACAACGCAGCGCGAAAATTACTGTGGCGATGATAAGGCTGCCAGATAGAGTGGGAGAGGAGAGGCGAGGGGGGAGAAAAAAAAAACTGAAAGGAAGTGACTCTACTCAATTATACTGCAAAATTGGTATGACTGAATATTTTTCATTCAGGTGACTGATAGTATCAGTGAAACTGCAATGCAGATAAATAAAGGAGCCTTCTGTCAAGAATAAACACCATTAATCATGAAGCCAGCGACTGCGTGACCGCCTGTCCCCCCGACTTACTCCATAGAGAAAGTATTAAAGAGTGTGTGGGGGGGGGGAGGCAGGGAGGCAGGAGGGGGAGAGGGGAAACCAGTGACTGCACCGGAGAGGGGTGACCTATGAAGTCACACAGAATGGGTTTTGGACAGTTAGAGAGGAGGATGAAAAAGTGGCCTTCGTCTCTCCGCCCTGCGTCTCGGTGACAGCAGCCATATCTGGACAGAAATTATCAGATGAGATTATGAAATAATCATCAATTCTTCATGTAATTTATGGCTCCACTTCACATTCCCTGTTAGTCTAGACGATATTCAAATGTGAATACTAATGGCGAAGCGTCAAGCAGGCTCTGATTTTTATGCTGTTTTACTGCAGAGAATTTGAATAAATGTTGCTTGCAAGTAACAGTCATACTACAAAAATATATACTTACAAATACAAATTCCAGCTAGTGTCTAGAGTCAGACCGATATATCTGCTGGCATATATTATCTGCCTGATACTGTCCTATTGCAACTATATACTGTAAGTCTGTATCAGCATATACTGTATGTTGTCCAAAACTTTTTTAAAAACAGAAAATAATACTGATTTTTTTCTTGTTAGCTTGTATATTTGATTCTAGTATTATCTAACCTTTCTTTTTTTATTACTTAGTTAGTTATTAATTATAATTTATAGTCATGAATTATTAAAAAGTTTACTGTTTCCGCACCCTGATGTCATTTTGGGCAATAAAGTTTATTGTTAAGTGGTAATATATCCTGCAAATAAAATATGTTGAAGCTTGCAAACCCTAAACAGCTAAGAGCTTCTAACCATAATTTGTGCAATTCATGTGAATTAAGGGAACTTAATCCTTGCACCATTTTGCATCTTAACAATATAATACAATACAACACAATAATAATGAATAATCCAATAATATATAATAAAAACAATAAAATAGATGTTTGCTTTTGGCCCGTGGTCCACCATTGAGTTTCAGTTTTGGCCCACCAAAGAAAGTTTTGTTCATCCCTGTTCTATATTCTGTATGAAGCATACTGACCAATATATCAATAACAGAAGTAATATCGGCATCAGCCCCAAAAACCCAGATTCAGCCTGGTTTTAACTGTATCATCGGCCTGGATAATAAAACAATAGTGTTATGCATCAGCAATGAACACTTCTTCAACAGGAATAAGAGAATTGTTGTTGTTTTTAAATGTTTGATACTTTAATTTAAATGCATTAATTGCAAACAAGCTTAAAAACACGTGATGAATACGGCCCGGCTCATAAACAGCCTGTCATATCCCTTGATAATGGCGCGTGCTACGACTGACACTCCAACAGCCAATCATTTAACAGGTGTGTTGTTCAGTTGCACCATCGACATGTGACACAAACAGCGTGCAGAGAGAAAGTTAGTGCAAACGGTGACAAAATTGGTAAGAAAAAAGACAGGGTAGCTCACCAGAGTGCCAGTTTTTGATGTTTTTTGTAAGTCTATTAATTCTATTATCTGTAAACCTTGATAAATAATGTGGTTAAATTCAACCAAAATGATCAACAATTATCAATGTCAACTGAAATAAAACATTTTATCATGATAAATCTTTCAGCTGTGTCGCCCAGCCCTACTGCATCATATGTTTGACTAAAAATGCAGATAAAATCTGTAAAAAATTTATGTTCAAGTTTGGCCCGAAAGCGAAACATCAACTATTAAATGAGGCCTTGACACAGCAAAGTCAGATCAAACCATAAAAAGCCAGTGATGAAGATGCACAAAAACATCTCCTCTAGCTTCTATAAAAGCTACACTACACCCTTTGTCTTTCTATTGTTTTGCATTATGTGTGTGTGTCTGTACTTGTTTGTGTGTGCGTGTGTGTATTGCAATGCTCTGCCTCGTCCCATCTGGAAGGAGGTGTTGAGATAAGACCGTGGTCTTTATGCTAAGCAACACGCCGCTCCTCTATGCCCAGATTGGGCGCTCTGACAACAGTTTATGTAAATAACAAAACAACACGGCACACATCTTCAAAAAAAAAAAGAAAGAAAAGAAAAAAAAGAAAGAAAAATCTCTCTCCGCCAAAGGCAGAGGACGGCGAGGGAGAGGAAGCGTGTGAGATTTGGTGCACGGAAATAGTGTGAAATTGGCGAGAATCTCAGGTGCCAACAGAAAATAAGACTGGAATTTGGAGGTTAACAAGGTGATTTTGATACCACGTTGCAATCTCTACATAAAATTACACTCCTGAAGCAACAGCTTAAGTCAATTAACTCCCACCCCCTCGGTTCATCGTTTCAGAGCTGAGGTTGTTGCAGCGATGACAGAGACGTGCCGCAGCTCTTCCCCTGGTACCTCCAGAATACCTTCCAGTCAGGCCAGAGCCCGCAGCTGAACAAACACACTCCTGAATGAAATAACCACACAGGCCGGGGACACGGAAACACACCCCCACCTGCACTACTACCTCCACACTGACAGAAAATACACTCCATGACTTTATTCATGAGTCACACTGAGAAGTTTTCTATAACATCAAACTTTGTTTTGGCATCTTTGAAATCAAGAAAGTTTTCTAAATCCATTAAAATGTCTTTAATGCAGTTCTGACTGCAACCTTTGCACAAAATACTCTCTGTAAACGCTGTAAAACACACTGGAGTTTAGTAATCTCAAATTAATTTAATTTAAACGTTTTCAGACCTCTTCAGAACTTAAAAACATGAGTTGCTCTGACTTGAAGCGACTGTGAGTTCACTTAATTCACTAAGTTACGTTAAAACTCTCCTTTTTTGTAGTTTGAAGAAAATAAACATGATAGAAACTTACTTTGTCTCTTGAAACACATCACGATAAATAATAGTTTTTTCTGTACAACTTAATATTTTAGATTTATTGTTTTCTTAAGTTCTGTTAACTTAATTGGTTTTATGTTTTCAAACCTCGTAAGACCATTTTTAAATAATTACTCAGCCCATGTTCAGGTAACTCACATTTGTAATGCAGCAGGGGAACTTATATTTTTAAGTTGTACCAAGTTATTCAGCTCACGTTCAGGTAACTCACATTTTTAATTTGACCTTATAACTTTAAATTGAACCAGCTTAAAATGATTCACAGTATATTTCAGAACAGAAAAGTACAGTATATAAACTAACTTGTGTTTTAGTGCATAAAAAGTATAGAATGTTTTGTTTAATTTGAGTTATTTGATTAATTGAAACCTTGATTTTGTTGTTTTAAGTAATTTGACACTTTCGCTCACAAGTTCAACAGAAAATCTTCTAATATTCTGTATATAGTACAAATATTTCTTCACGACTCCACTTCAAACTGAAAAATAACCCAGAAGTCAAACTTCAGGGGATTCTTTTTTGCTTTACAACTTTATAAACTCCTTAACGGACTCCATCATTTTGACTAATTCTTTCCTAAATCCACCTACGGTAAGTCTGCTAAAGGTTGCGAGTCAATTGCTTATCCCATAAGAATGTTTTGTTGTTTTAGTGGCCCCATTCACAGCACGAGGGCCCGGGACTCCAGAGTAAACTCCGATGCTGATAATTGACTTGTGACGAATACCTCTGTTTGTCCTGAGCGGTCTCCGGGTGACCGGGAGCCGGCGCTGAGCCGCATGAGAGGGCTGTTTTGTTTTGCTGTGTACCGTGGTCAGGCAATAAAGCTGGAATGAAAGGAGCGGTCTCTTCTCTTGGCCCCGACCCCCCCTCCCCCTAACTCCCATTAAGCCAGTCCCGCACAATGGCGGTGGCAGAGGGGACCAGAGCTCCCATGGAGAGCCTGCTCTTCACCGATCAATGTGTTTATTTAAGCAGGAAGCATCTTCTCTGGAGCAGGAAGGGCTCGTTTTTGGTGAGGGTGTTTCCAAACCAGAGACGTGCAGAGGAAAAAACACTAACTTCAGCTCCTGAAAGGCTTGGAAACTCAGAAGAGGCTTGTTGTTCGCTGGTTTCATTTCAATCTGAGGTTGTTTAAAGTCTTTCCGTTCTTTCAAGTTCCTCAGCAAAGCAAGCACCCACAAGAAGGGACCCCCACCCCTCCTCCTGACCCTGAGGCTTTAATATTGAATGGCACATTGGTACCTTCCCCACAAGAATTCATAAACTAAACGATTAGCCTCTGTCTGTAATTGCGCTCTCCCTTGCCTAATAGGGGAGGTGAGGTAAGGAGGGAAAAAAACAAAGGACAGTTAATTTGTGATTTCCTCTGCTCATTTGAAGGCAAATTAAGTGTCAAACAGCTAATACAGAGCATATTTCATTTTATGAGCTTTTAATTTAATTCTACCGCCTCATATCGCTGGAGCCCGTTAGCCGCGCTGCTAACACCCGCGCCTCGTCTGCAAACGGGGGCCATAAATAAACATGTTTCAATTAGGCCCTTCACAGTAATAGGATATGATTCTGTTCATTTGCCACGTATGGATGGTGGATGTGTCATTGTGGCGGAGAGGAAACAAGCTGCGGTGTTTTTCTCCGGCCACGGATGCCCAGTGGTGACTGGCTTGTGTGCGTGGCGGGGGAAGCTGGCTGGATTGATGGAACCGCCGCAGGGCCAACCCAACTGTAATTACAGGCCGTAATGAGAGGCTGCATGGGGAAGTACTGCAATAATAGTCCCTGTGTACTTAGGCATATCTTTGAGAGGGCTAATAACGATTAATTCTGCACACCGAGGAGAACTTGTCTTAAAACAATTCAATATTTCTCCATAAGCCGCCTCCTTCCATTTCCCTGAAGCGACAGCTATACGTTGACTGCCTCTATTTGCTCGGGTTCGCTACAAGCAACATTACAGGCAGAATGCATCACTTTTAAATCCTCAGAGACGTTTACTTTTTGGCTGCAGCTCCACAGTCATAAACTTTGTCCGTGGCAAAAGCTCGCACAAAGCCGAACCTGGAAGTGTAATTAACTCTAATTTGCCATCAGGTGGTTGGACGCAGCTGTAATACCACAACTGATGAGTTCTTCTTCGTCTCACCGAGGAATTCGGAGCTGCTTTTTTAATCAAGCAGGCAATATTGTTGCTTCCCTGTGCAAAGACTCAAAAGTAGTTGAGATCATTTCTGCACAGAGGTGTGGACTCAAAGTCACAAAGTTGATGACTTTAGACTTGACCAGTGACTCCTGACTTCACTTGGACTTGAGCCTTTTGACTTGAAAATACTTCATATCACACACCAGGAGCAAAGATTAAAAACTACATTATTTAAAGAGTGTGAATCCACAAATTGGTTCAAGTTCTGCCGCTCACAGTCTGATGACGTTGTGAGGTGGCGTGGGATCAAGAGAACTGTTGTCTTCACTTTAAAGCAAATACTGTACCTGATGAAAACTAATCTGTCAGGCATCTGGTTCATGGACGAGGTAATATCAAAGTTATGTTATTGTTACCTTGAATAAACTGTGGATTTCTCTGCATTTGAAGATTGCTGGAAACATTTATGATAATATAAGTGCACAACTCAACAAAATATATAACATGTCAGCGTTTTTAGACATTTCAATGCGGAATAATAACTTAAACGCTACTGATGAACCATGAAGAGCTAATGTTACATTACTGAGCTCCAACTGGAAAAAATTATACCAAAGATTTTGTTCTCGTACGAAAACTATGCTATGCTATAACTATGGAGGGGAGAGTTAGAGGTTAGGTAGACTCAATTAATATGAACTATTAACATTAAAATACCCTCTGTTCCTGAGGGCTTTTCAAGTAAACAGACTGTTAAACCAGCCTCCATTCTAAAAATAGGTATTTTATGGGGTCATATTTATTTTATAGTAAAATCTTAAGTTACACCATCACCAAGACTCTTTTCTGATTTGCTTAGATCTACATAATTTACTCAGCTGCATCATTAACTAACCTGTGTTCGCCACAGCTGCACAGATATTGGCAGGAGAGTGATGTATCTTGCAAGTGGTGTTAGCTTCTATTAAATGTATTTTTATGAATGAAATAATTTATCTTGACATTATTTACTGGGAATAAAACTGTGTTTCAAACGTTGGGGTGGACCTGTCCTCTCAGTCCCCCCTGGGATCTGCTCCCAAGAGCAGTCAACAAAAAAACACTTTTCAGTATACAAAACATGTGGGTCAAATGTTACTGAGACGCAATAAATTCCAACTTTGTTCGACACTGGAAGTTGCACAATGACCGGTAAGTAAAGACTCTGTTGTATTATGACTTGTTTAGGACTCGAAATGCTAAGTTTAGGACTTGGGACTTGACTTTGGACTTGTAAGGCTTGATTTGGGGCATGACTTCCCCTTGAGTGCAAAGACTTGTGACTTGCAAAACAATGACTTGGTCCCACTTCTGTTTCTGCATGAAACCCACGTTTGTTCACAGATAGCGTGCATGACAGTGAGCTCACAGATTTACATAAGCCTGGCGAATAAACAGCTGTCTTATAATAATGACAAATAGTTTCCCTCAGCATAGCGTGTCATATTAAACAGCTCTATGCTTAATGGCTTGGATAAATAGGCCATAAGTAGCATGGCAGAGCACGGCCGTGTCTCCGGTGACAGCAAACCAAGCTCGCAGATAACTCCTGTCCGGACAGAGTGACTGAAGACACCGGCGTAACTTCTCCCCCCTAATTCAATTCCCGGGCTCCGCGTTGTCCCTCCACCCCCTCCTCATTTCTTTCCTCCCCCTCCCTAACCTGCGCTCCCGATCGTACCAAAGCGCTCCTGACGGATAACAAGCCAGGCTGTTTGTTCGAGCCTGTGTTGCTGGCGCGTGTTCGCCCCATTATCTCCGCATAAGCTAAATGCTAAATTATATTTGCCATTTTGTTTGCAGTGACACAGGGCATCAATCACCTCCCTTTTTTATTTCCTCGCCCCCCCCCCTCTTTTTTTTTTTTCCTCCGCTGCAGCCCCTGAGCAGGAGATGAGGGGTTGAGAGGTAGGGTGGGCCGGAGGTGGGGAGGCGGAGGGGGGGACATAAAAAATTCATTACGCTTAGTGGCACATCAGCAAGGGAGAGATATGACTCCTGAGGAGGAGAAGGGGGGAGTTGATAATGATGAAGAATATCAAACATAATGCGGCCCAAGTAGCTGCCCCATCCAATTTGTCCTCGTCGCGCTGTGATCGCTTCCTTCGTGTCTGCGGGTAGGAAACAAGCGCCGCAAGGACGATGAAGCATCTCCTTGTGGTACTCACTGTTTGGACGCAGAGAATACAAATGATGGAGGGAGTAAAAAGAGACAGAAAGAGTAAAACGGGGTGACTAAAAGTGAGGAGGAAAAGGAGCAATTTGTGCAAGAGTGTATGTAAGTGAGTGAACTGCGGGAATGCTTTGAAGTTCTCTGCTGACCTGGCCAGCGCCGTCAGAAGCACTCCGGGGAAATACGAGACTACCGCAATAAGAGTTCCCCTGCTTCTAAATACTTACCGCTCTCTCTTACGAGGCATGACACCATGTTTTCACCACGCTTCATATTTGATGACCTGTGCGTGCATGTGATTGGATAGTTAGTTGTGTACAGTTTGTGTGTCAGGAGCGCGTCTGTGTCTGTCAGATGCGTAGATGTCAGCGGAGGAATTGCTTCCTTCTCTTGACAAGGCTTGATCACTGCTCTTATGAGAATCGCACGCTCCCAGGCTCCCCTCGCCCTGCTCTCATTTCCATGTCTCTGACACGTGTTCATTTGCGTGTCTCTGACATGCGGATCATGTTGCGCGCGTACAGGGCCGTGGCCTTTGATCCTGAAAGGCAAAAAGAGAGGCGCCCAACAGCACCCATGAGGAGGATGCTCCACGCACCCACAGGGGGGAAGGAAGTTTAGGAGCTTGATTCGTATCGCCGATGATGCGTGTGATGCAGCTGGATTAAATGTGTTCTCAGGTATGATCAGCAGGATTTTGCAGGGCAATAATGTGTTACAAGTAGTGCACATGACCAAAAAAGTCATTTTTTTAATGAACAACTACTTTTCTTTCATGGTTTTGGATTTCACCAAAAGTTATTCCCTGTTTTATTTTGGTAAGAATCCTTCTCTGGTCTTTGTTTAGTTCACTTCCTGTCTTTTTTACCGCCCTTTTTGATTTCTGATTTGTTTCACCTGTCCCTGTGTATTTACATTAGGTGTTATCCTCTTTTTGTATCCAGGTTGTGTACGTCCCTCGTGCCAAGCATCCTAGCATTATCCCCAGTGTTTTCCCTGTTTGGACTCTGACTTGTTTATTTGGACTTTTGATTTTTGCCCGTACATTTGGATTTGTTTGCCTTTGGCCTTCTTTACCTGGTGCCTGCTTAATCTTTGTAAGCCTTTGTTTTTGACTTTGTATTTTAAGTTTTAATGCAATAAATCTTTAAAGCTCTGCCTCCTGAGTCTGCGTTTGGGTCTCCAGTCTTATATTTTTGCAACCCTGCTTGACACTCTATGATGTTTTCATTTTCCATTTTTTGAGACTGTACTTCTACTCTTTACTCGAGTATATTTTTGAGCCAGTAATCTACTTTTTACTTTGCCATTTGTACCTTTGTTACATCATGTGGGGATTGAGTGTGAGGAGGGAAGTGCGCGTGAGGAGCACCTCAACAAGTTGCTAGCAGCCTGGGAGATAAAAATAAGCACCACCTGTCATTTGACGGAGAAAAACCCAGAACAAGATACAGCTTCCAGCAACAATTCATGGCCACATTTGGCCCCACTTTTTATACAAAAATACAGTTACATAATCAAGCATTTGCTCTTAAGAACACTGAAATCTCAGCTATTAAAAACTCTTCTTCTATCCTCCACAAGTACTCTGAAATAAGTTTTTTTTTTTTTAAGTGTTAGCTGGCTAACATTAGCTATGGTCATTTTTGTGAGTAACTTAGAAAACTTATCTTGAAGGCTCATCTACGTATGTTGAAAAGAAAACAGAATTTTGAAGATTATTAAAAGCTGTTGCTGGGGGACTTGTAAGAGCACATCTTAGGTTAGCTAATGTTAGCAAAACAATAGCTAACCAGATACCTAATCTACATCAATCGTTAGTGAGCGAGTTAGCTAGCATTTTGCTAACATAAGCTAACTAAAGATGTAATTATATGTCGCTTTTACAGGTCCCACCGCAACATATCAGTAGCATATTAAGCACAGGAAACAGGAAAGGAGATAAGTTCTGCCAGGTACTAAACTTGCTCAAAAGTTATTGGGGCACAGAAGAAAGTGGAGCAGGACTTAGGAAAGTTAAATTGCAATTCACCTGGAAAAAAAAAAAGTTTTATGTTTCTCAAATAGTAAGTTTCATTTTGACTTGAGTAACCTTTTATGAGAGTAATTGTACTTGAGGTCAGATTTATTTATTACTCTGCCCACCACTGGCAATTTGGTGTGTGCACGTGTGCAACCAGTTTGAGAGACTTACACGTGAAGAGGGGGCACAGGGGAAGGCTCGTAGATGTAACGTCCCTGCGTATGTCTGTCGTCGATTGGCACGGGAGGATGGAAGGTGGGGAAGAACTGTGGAGCAGCTGTAGAGAAGAGAGACAGAAAAAATATATATAAGACTTGATTCTTTCTTTATATTATGCATGACTTCCTGGTTCCTATTGTCATGTGAATTTATATCCCTCCTCAGCCGATCTAAACAGCAGCTATAATGAAAGGCAGCGGTTGATGGCTATCTTTCAACAGACCCACCCAAATTAGACCTCATTAAATTCACTCAGCTAAAAGCGGCACTGCTCCAAAATGTTCGCCGAGGAAGTCTTTGTAAATGTCTCGAGGCTGATACAACTCAAAATAAACAGCGATAAATAACTGTGAGAAAAGCAGCCAAATGGCACGTCTCTCACCGTACCAAGCATAATATGGTTTTGTACAAAGGATAACGTTTAAGTACAACCAATGAAATGTACAAAATGAGAACAAAAACATCCTTTTCCGTTTCAGCGTTTTGTCACAACTGCCAGGGAGAATTGGGAGGCTCCTTTTTTCCCCCCCTCCAGATAAAACATTAAAACATTTGCATAATATGAGCTTCCAAGCCTTTCTCTATTTTTACCCCTGAAATTTAAACTGTTGTGCTGCCACCAGACTGGATTCACTGATGTATGCACTCATCTTCTAACCTTAACTGCAGCCCGCACCATAATCTTTAAAACTAAAGCTGGAATTTTGTGCTGCAACCGTGCATCCATTGTTGGACAAGTTGCAACAAGCAAACCAAGAGTGTGAATTTTGCTCACATGCTGCCTACCTGAGGGTCAAGTTGGGAAACTGAAATGAGTTAAAACTTGAACGGCAGATGACTAACACGCACAACTTCTCCATAAATTAATCATTTGTTCATTCACATGCTGCATGAACAAATCTCATTTCCAGCAACACATGTCACTTTATTGCCTGTTACCGTGCCCGATGCCAAGTTGTGTATCACCACCCCGAGGCAAAGCATGTGTCAACATCTGCATACCTTCACGCAGCAAGTCTCTGAGGCTGCTAGCTATGTGTTTTTTTGCTTGTAAACATTTGGGAGCGTATGCCAGGAGGGCAGATGGCCAAACAGTGGGGTGCCCAACAGCTCTACAAGTGTTGGTCCATGCCCAAACGCTGCACAACGCAGCAGGTGTTGATCCCCCGGCACCTCTCAGGTCTGCTTACCTCATCACTCATTCATTCACTGGGATGATCACTGCCAGCTTAGGCCAACAATTAAGACGGGATCAGTTAAATGTTGTTTGTAATCCTGTAGCATTATAATGAAAGTCTTAAAGGGGTACTAGAGGGATTTATTGTTGCACTTTGATAAAGTTAAGGCATCTGCATGAGAGAAATTAAAAACAGAAGCAGCAGAAGCTGAGATATCCTGGCTTTTAGTCCCTTATATGGACATCCAAAACACATTTACACCGCAGGAACTTTCCCCATAGACTAGGAACCTTAAAGGAGCTCAGAACGTTTCAACCACAGGGACAAGCATCTAAATTAAGTTCTGCAGATACTATTTTGCCCCCTCAAAAAGTCTCTGCTCGGGGGTTAGTGCTTTCCAGAACTACAAAAACACTGGGGGTGTGGGGTTGCAGCGCTGAGCATTTCTGATTGGACGAGTACTTGCAGCATTTTATTTCATCGTTGCGTCATTAGTGTTTCTAAAGTAACAGTCATTGCACTTTCATTATTCATTAGACCACAGTGGAAATGTAGAAAACAACAGGCTGAAGGAACCTTATAGTTCCTTGAAAAGTAGTTCCTGGGACTAAACTGGGTGCTTTGGATGGAAATTCATCTATGGAGATACAGACAAATTATGCCTGTCTGCTGCTTTATATGACATCATCTTTGTCGTATAGTCGTGCAAAAATGATGCCTAAAGCAGCCGCTGTTTACATTAACACACTAATATGTCTGATATGATATGACACATAGACAACAATGGTTTGAAGGAACCATTTAGTTCCTTAAAAATTAGTTACTGGGACTAAAAGTTCTGGGTACTTCGGGTCAAGTTCAAACCAAGAAAGTTGAAAGTTGAGTAATTTTCCAGGACTTTTGGAAAGCTCTATCCAGAACCACAGACAACATTATGCAGCTGTTTTCATTGTACTCCCCTTGACAAGAAAATTAACTTTGACATGTTAAACTCCTTTAAGTCTAAAACACTGGTACCCCATGACGTGCATAAAGACAGCAACCGCTGTTGTTTTCTGTACAGACCCACACACTTGTAGCAGAGATTCAGACATCCTCTGCAACACCTCATTTTCCTGTGTTGATGCCTCAGGAAAGCTTTTCTTTTCCTGCAGATTCCATCCCTTCCTGGGAACAATTTACTACTGAATGTGGACTTTCTCTCTTGTCAGGTGATTTTCTTGAGGTCTTGTAGCTGTCGTAATGAGTGCAGAGAAAGAATCGCTGAGGTAGACAAAGTCCAAAGGTCTGCAGAAACACAGAATCTAGCGAGGATGCATCTGGACGCACCAGACCGCTACTGGTGGTTGACGTACTACAAGTTGGGCTCGTCCATTTTCAGCATCATGGCCATGTCAACATTCTCATATTACAACCACACAGTACACTAAAATATGTTTCTGAAAACATTTGAGGTGGGAAATAGGCAGCACAGGAGCAGATTCTTAATGTATCTGATCAGCACCGCCTCGGCTCCGAAGTGACACGATGCCCAAACTCTTAAATCCAGAAGTAAGTCCAACTTGATGTGATAAATTAAGTACGTGTTGATCATTAACATTCCCAAATACACCCTGAAACATCACTCAGCAAAATTAGAGGAAATTAGTGTTGCTCAACTTGTAAAAGAAAACAAACTTCTATAAACCAAACAAGTGTTTTCATCCTGTTTTCACAAGAGCAGAGATAAGTGGTAAAAGCCTCCTCCACACAGCTCTGGCATGTATCTGACCACTCCATCTCTGTCTGTTTGATAGTTTCCTCCTGATGACTCAGTTTTGGCTTGGCTCACCTCGGCCGATTCCAGAGCTGCTGAGGGAGGGAGGGATGAGGGGATGCTGGGATGGAGGGATGGGCCAGACAAGGGCAGAGTCTGCTTTGTTTACTCTCCACAGCTCCACTCCGAGGCTGTCGGCCCTTGGCTGTCAGAGTCGGAAATGAAGCTTCAGGTTTACTGAGGTCTATGTACTGCGATGGGAGTGAAAAGCTTCATGTTCTCTAATCTCACTGATCCCTGCCCACATCGCTGGAACTTTATACTAACCTCTGTCCTGTTGGGCAATGACTGTACAGATTACAAACTGTGAAATCATTTTAGAGACCCCACCCCTTCACCCCTGCCGCAACACACACCTACATTCCCACATCCGCCACTCCTCATTGAATTACCCAGATCCCCTCTATGTTTATGTCTCTGGAGCTCCTCACTCAGCACAGCCCTGCGCCTAGACTGGACTCTTTAGTCTTGCTCCTTCATCACTCTTTCCCTCCCTCCCTCCTCTTGCTGTGGCCCATGAATTTGCCGCATGGCAAACCGTTCCGCCGAGGTTTATTTAAATCCAACTCAGAAGTTTACTTTACCATGGCCCTATCTAAATAGAGCCTGCCACCTCTTTTACGCCAGCGCAGCTCTCCATTAGCAAGGCAAACAGCCCCGTGTCACTGGAGGGAATGTATACAGTCGCAAAGAACAGAGGGCAAATGAGAGAGGGGGAGAGACTCCATCCTGCAATCCATCTCCAGTGTTTCCTGTAGGGACTCCTTACTGTTTACTCCGGGACTAAATTGCCCCTGCTCTTCTGGATATTCAGGGGTATTCTCATCCTCTAATACAGCTGGAAGGCAAATAGGAAGCCAGCACACGCGTCACAGTTTTTTACCTTCCCACTGCGGCCACACACCACAACAGCTCCAGCATTCCTTAAGGAAAGTGTAATCACACGGTTTTGTCCCAGTTGCATTTGGTAAACCGCTATTGGCAAAGTGAGAGGGATTAAAGGGATAGTTTGGATTATTTGAAGAGGGGTTTGTTTGAGGAGCTTATTGATAGCCAGTGTATTGGCTATAGTATCTGTGGTCGCCACGCCCGGTTTGGAGAAGCAGCAGGAGTACTATGTACTGCTGTGGACAGGGTCAGCAACAAAAGGTATTTTCTCCAGGTCCACCTAAAAGAAATCAACATCAGATTAAGTGTATGCTAAGTTTAGAACACTTTTCCCACTTTACCTTGCCATCAGACAGTCTTTTCTGATGGGAAACAGCTATTATATAAGCCAAATATCGCTCTCTCTCCAAACCAACCAAACTCCAGGGGCAAAGTCAGTAATTTTACACCCCCTGGTCTACCGCTGCCTCAATCTGTTAGTTTGTTTGTATTATGGTGTAACCAAAACACCAAAGTTGCACCATTACACAAACAAACTAACCAATCGAGGCAGAAGTGGACAGAACATGAATTTAAATGTCCTACGAACTCAATAAAACAATAAAACTTGCAGCAGTCACATGCTTTTACCTAAATAAAACACTGTAAGCACTAATACTTAAAGGGCTGAAGTCACACTATAACACTAACTAACTAACAGATGAGGTAGTGGTAGACCAACAACTCCTTTGTTCTGTGAGGTAAAATTACTAACTTCACATGTGGAGTTTGGTTGGTTTGGAGAGAGCGATACGTGGCTCATAAAACAGTTTCCCACCAGAAAACGATGTCAGATGGCAAAGTAAAGTAGTGAAAATGGGGGTGTGCTGACCAGGATCTACTGTAGCTAATACACTGACTATCGATGAGCACCTCATACAACCCCACATCAAATGATCCAAACGATCCCTTTTAGAAAGTCATCTCAACCAAACACTGAAAGTTGGAGATCCAGAGTATCACAGTTGGCAAACTTTTCTGACATGCATCTTTTGAAATATCGATTTTTTTTTTCTAGCTTTCGACTGATTAATCAGCTCTTCAGAACTCATCTCAAACATTTTAATGACCCCGATGCAACTTTTCAGAGCAGCCGTGTTCATTTTTGGTTGAAATTTTCCCTTTTTTTTTAAATTCTTTTAGGAGTGGGGATGGAAGTCATTAAGAAATGATTACAAATGGGTCTTAATGAAAGGGCAATTAGTGGCAAACTTTGACCAGGCTCATTAATTCTAATTCAACACAAACACACCGTGTTCAGGACCAAAAGCCAGCTTCCCCTTCATTAAAGAGAGGATGGTAATTGCCTTGTCCTTTATTGGACACTTGAATAATTTCAAAAGAAGGGGGAGGACAAGGGGAGGATAAAGCCTAAAGCACATCATTTGCAATATCCTTATTGGTTAATCTCCTTTCATAATGGAAGTTTTACCACAAAGGATCTTCTCTGCGCTTTATGTGATGTGATACTTTAGGAGAATCTGAGCTGTCACTCACAATTCTGATTCGGGTTTTGATAATACACAAACAATTTCTATTCTTCCTCTTTTGTTGTCAACTCAGCATTGTGAGTTTATTGTCTTGACTGCTAAAACCTGAGCTCCTCCTCTCCTCTGGTGAGGGTTCACTGACTCGACTCTAACAGAGTGTCACCCGCAGCCGAGGACGAAACGCTCTTCCATAAACACTGCACTTCTCATCGACGCTCCGCTGCAAGAGCACAAAGAGCCAGTGACAGATTGTCATAAGCGACTAAGGCGGAGTGAGAAAAGGGCTGCTGGGGCCTGCTCCAGAGGTTTGTGAATTGCTAATGTGGAACATATGAAGCCTGTGCCGGGGCTGTGACTGCCAGATTTCATTATGCCACCTCTCTCCCCGCTCATGATCTCACTGCTCAGGCACGCTCGTCTGCAGCAAGGCCCGCAGTTACACCATAACCCTGCAACACTTCGCAGAGTGTGTGAAAGATGCTCCAGACTTTGTCTGTTTGCGTGTTTGCAAGCGCAAGTGTGTGCAACTTGTCGTTGCTTTCTGGGAGTGAATACAAGCACATGTACATGCCTTAAAAATGCAGTTCTGGGCATATTTTGTTACTGATGTTTTTTTCTTACCTACTCCTGGAGGTGTCACCTTGAGATTCTTGCAGTAGTGGTCTCGAACTATGTTATCTGCTGCTATGACCCCTGAAAATGAACGTCTGCACACTTTGCATATGTTTGAGTTGTGGAGTTTCAGCAAAAAGTGAATTTCCCCTCTCATATTGTTTCATGTGAAACATCTTTATAGGAGGAAAAAAAGACTTAACTAACAAAAAAAGCAAATATTTGATTTATCTCTTCTTTTTTCTAATCTGTTAATCATTTCAGGGCTCACAACACCCATGCTGACATATAGTATGCCTTAAGTTAGGCATTTAGCACAGCATTTGTTTTCAAAAAACAACAATTATTAACATCAGGCTTTAATATCAGCAGTCAGTGTTGTGCATGAACACTCTAAAAGAGTGTGTTCATTGAATGTGCTCATGTATTTGGTGAACAGTGAACTGAACTTATCTGTTTGCAGCCAATAAACGCAAGTGTGAACTCCCGGCGATACTGCTGAAGCCTGTTCATATGAATATTTGAAGAGTTTTATGGAGAAATCAGTACAGATTTCACCGGAAAATATCTCACATTTTTATGCAAATTGTGCCCACTGGGTCCAAAAAAAAAAAAAAAGTCTGTTAGTGTTTTGTACCACATTTAAAAAATCATAGAAAAAGAAATTAATCAATTCATCATCATAAAATAAAATTAAATTAAATTAAATGAATTAAGTCACACTTTATTAAAAATAACGCCGTGTTTCCATCCAAATGCTTCAGAAATTTTAACCAATTTTCACGTAAATCAGCAAAAGAAAATGCGAGCGACTACTTGTTTCCATCCGCTACCATTTATTACGTGATTATTAGGAGATGGTGCATCGAGATGAGCAGTAGGTGACGCCAGTTTCCCCGTTGGAAAACCATTTTACCATTGCAGAGGAAGAGGGTGCAACAAGATGGTATAATTGAAAGGGCACAAGTCAAACATCAGACAGTAAAAAACAATGGCAGCTGAGATTTACACAGCTGATCAGTCACGAGAGTCAAAAGTTTGCAACATCAGAACTTATTCAGAAAAGGTGCAATAACTCTTTTTTTCGAAGAAGGCAAAAAACATTCATGTGAGCATAAGAACACAAATTTGAGCATTACAGTATGAGCCTGTACTCTATGACTTGACTTGATGTGCTTCACTCTCTCAACACAGCTTTCCTCCAAAACTGTGATACAAATCCTTCATAAAATTATTTGGCTGGCAGGAGAAGGAGCTGGAGAAGCCCCACGCAGACAATCAGTGGAGGCAGTTTGGAAACCGGCTCTCTTGTGAAGGCAAATTCTGCCTCTGATCAATCTCTTCGCGCCCCGTCTCTCATCATGTTTGCTTACACTGAGACCTCAAGCTGTTTGGACATGTAAATAACACTTTGGGAGACTGTTTAGCTAAGCTCAATGGGAGTTGCTGTTGACTTTTGGAGCGCTTTGCTTAATTATGGGTCCCAGATTGTTTCAGGTCTAATGGCCTAATTACCGCTGTATAAATTAGCCTAATGTTCTTGCTGTGCAGAGCTTTCTATACTGTATGCGATGCTCGGGCACTAGAACAGAGAACGTCTTTTATTCTGCAAAGAGCAGTAGTAAGAAAGAGGGAGAAGAAAGCTAGCAGAGAGGTTAAATAACAGAAGAATGCTAAGTGTTGCCTTGCCAATCTCTCTGCCATTCATCATATACGTAAGGCTGGCAGATCACACTCTGCCCTTCCTCTGTAAATCAATAGATTTTTTTTTCTCTTTTCCGCTGTGTTCTCCTCTGCTTCTCCCTCTCCTTGTCTCTCTTGCTCAATTGCTCTCACACCCTTGAACACAAACAGTCTCTCTGTGGGTAAACGTAATTAACACGGTGGAAAAGAAAAACAGAACAGAGAGAAGAGAAAGTGAGCGGTAAAAAGAGAAACGTCAGCTATGTGGGTTAACACGCTCCCTGTTGAAGTATACATTCCTTCGCTACTCGCTGTCAGAAGTAATTTGTTTGTCTAGACTGAACAAGTCTGTCAATGCCCATCCTTTCTCTTCATGGTTCTACAAGTCTACGCATATTTGCTCTGGGACCTAATGTTCAAGAGGGTTATCTCTTTGCACCAATATTTACAAAGTCTTTTAGACGATAATGTTTCATTCAACCAAGGGTTCACTGTGCTCATATATCATGCATGTGACATGCAACAATTCCCTGTCAAACTTTATCTAAAAAGTTCAAACTTTTACAAATGAGTAAAAGTAAAGTGCATATCCATTTATCTGAAGTGATGTGCTGTATGAAGCCCCGATTTTAGCAACAAGAATGATGAAGATTAAAGGATAGTTCAGATTATTGGGGATGTATGAGGTACTTACGGATAATTAGTGTATTACTCACACTCGATGCCGGTTTGGAGAAGCAGACAGTGTCAGCAGCAAAACGAATTTTAGCCAACTAATAAAGAAGCCCATCTAAAATAAACAATATCACACAAGTGCACACTATATTTAGAATATTTTCACCTATTTACCTTGCTGTATGTAACACCTTTTCCGATAAGAAACCACCGATATACAAGCAAAATATTGCCCTCTCCAAACCAACCAGACTCCATTGATGAAATCAGTAATAGGAGTTGTTTGTCTACCACTACCTCCCAGAACACAGGAGTTACCGCTGCCTTGATTGGTTCGTTTGTTTGTGTTATTGTCTGACTCCAAAAGTCAGTCCTATAAGCATCAGTGTGTATGGCATTCACACACATTTTCCTCAGTAAAATACGTGTGAATGCTGCAAGTTTTATTTGAGTTTGTAGCACATTTAAATTCATGTTCTGTCTACGTCTGCCTCGATTGATTTTGTTTGTTTGTTATTGTTTGTTTGTGCTGTTGTGTGACTTTTTGTTTTAAAAGATTAGCTCAGATTCACCAAAGTCACACAAAATAAAACCTCCTGCATATAGAGAGCGATATTTGGCTCATATGATGGTTCTTTCCTGTCAGAAAAGCCTGTTTGATGGCATGGTAAAGCAGTGAAATTTTCTAAATATAGTGTACACTTAAACAGATATGGCAGCTGACCCTGTCCACAGCAAAACATTGCTTAACTTCCTCCACTGGTACTCCTGCTGTTTCTTCAAACTGGAGGTGTGCTGACCACCATCTACTGTAGGTAATACACTGACAATGGATAAGTACCTCATACAACCCCACTTCAAAAAATCCAAACTGCCCCTTTAAGATGTACAGGCTGCACTCCAAGTAGCTTGCAGTTACCTCTTCTACCCCCTCCCTTCTCCTTAAGTCACACAAATATCTTAATGGAACTCCAGCATCTGTAAGACATTTACCAAGCCGAGTCAATCTTAACAAATTGCACGCCAGCACAAGGACCTTTGCTTTGCTACAGAGTGGAGCGAAGCACGCACACTGCTCTTCCAGGGGCCCCCAGCACCATTCAGCCCCAGCCATGCCCCGTTTTTCTTCCCTTCCCCGCCTCCCTGTATCCCAGTGTGGATCAGGGAGTGAAGGTTATTTCACGAGGCCTCTGCGGAGCACCAATCTATCTCCTACATTTGGTGAATTTCTCCAGATTGGGATAAGCTGGGGAGCAGAACAAAGCGCTATGCGTTGGCCCTCCTCCCCCCCCTCGCTCCAGCACCCTCTCTACCCTACCCCACCCTCCAGCCTCCTCTCTCCCCCACCCAGCTGGGGAGAGATTTACACAGCAGTTTAGTAGCTGAAACGCTGCGCTACACCTCTTTCCCGTTCTCTCTCTTTATCTCTCACATCTGTCTATCTCCTTCTCTCCAAACGATGATACCTCTCAGTTGATTTAAACCTCGGGTTAACTCACCAGGACTTTGCTACATTTATTTTTCTTCAACTCCCCCTCTGTGATTTATGCAACTCAAATACAAGGCCGCTTTTGGGTTTGATCTTTTTTGAAAACGTTATTAAGGAATTGGGGTCACTGAAGAAATGATAAGACTTTTAAAGACTCCTTTACTTGCCTGTATCATAGGATATGTGTGATAAATTATTTGGGATTTACTGCGACATCTACACTGTTAAAAACGACTACTTGTTTTAACTTAAAAAGGTTAGTGTCTGGGCTGCCTTAAATGACTGAGGACAAGTTGAGTTAACTTTGTAATTGTTCAAAACTTTTCTGGTCAAATAAACTCGATATTAATTTAGTTGTACTTGAGAAAACATGTTCAATAAGCGTTAAGGAGCAATATGTAACAATTTAGCATCCAAAAATGAGTCAAAATAGCAAGTTGTAGCCATAGACGGTATATTAAATAGGTTGAAGTCCTATTAAATATACGATCTATAGTTGAAGTGGGTTGTTTCACCCCGTCCCCTCCTCCTCAGACTCAAGGAAAACTCAGGCAGGCTGCAGGAAGACTGCAGAAGTGCAAGACATTACATTATATTTTGACAATGACAAACACTGTTGAGTTGAGCAGCTGTTTATAACTTTCAATTGTCTGTAAATTACTGACAGATATTACAGATTTCTCCTTTAAGATATTAAGCAGAACCAGCAACTATTCAGTCACACTGACAAACAACTCATGTTCTGAAAAAACGTGCTTGAAACTTTAAGTTTAATTAACTTGAATAAATAAAACTTGTATATTTGCATTAATGGGAAAAGCTTAGTTGATTCCACTAAATTCCTGTATGTTTTTTTTTTTTACAGTGTATGTATGAGCCAAGGTCATATCAGTGACAGTGTTCATGATTGCAGCAGCTGTATAAGGCTGCTGTGTGACACACTGACCCTCAGCCGTCACAGCTCCTCTCTGGGCCCCTGTGCAGGTGATACTAAAGCTGCATGTGGCTGTGTGATAGTGACTGTGAGGCTAATGCACCTGCATTATAATAACACACAGGCTGGGCGCCGCTCGGGCAGGGAAACCGGACGGCTTCTCAATTTTGAATCACGCTGAGAGGCCACTGACCGAAGCCGGTCATTTTAATGTAATTTTGTTTACAAGATTACATTTCCAGGTAGTTTGTGTGCTATGAATATCAACTTGCAGGGACTTTAATCTTGGTTACAAGCGGTGATCCATCACAGTGAGCACTTTGTCACCTTTATTTTTATGTCAAAATTATGTATTATCGAATGGTAATGTGGTTAAAAGAAGGGGCTGGTTTCTGCTCCGAGGTGCATTCAAGGACACTCCGAGATTTCAGGGAGAACGGCCAAAAAGCAACACATTTATTAATTATGTTAAAAGCAAGGATTAGAGTGGAAGTGCAGAGACCATAGACGTCTAGTTATAGTTAAAAGTGGAGGTGCAAGATTCGTATGACAAGAAGATTTGCATTTGATTAACACCTGAAAGTGTTGCATTACCTGCAAAATAGAGCCTTCAATCATGACCAGTAAAGCTGCTCTTTCACTCAGTGAAGTTTGTGAGTGAGTGACAGAATAACGCACACAATGGGCAACCTTTTACTGCATACTGCCATTAGAAACTGAGTACATTTAGCTGATAATGAGCCACCACCAGTAATCAATACACATTATTAAGCCATTAATCATACCAATAATAACAGCAGTCAACATCAGACCACCTTATCATACTTCAGCAGTCACCTGGTGTCTCTGTAGTGGTGACAAAATGTTAAGAAAAATGCATATAATAGCAGTTAAAGAAATATGACATTAACAATTTCTCATGTGTCTGTAAAAACACAAAGTTCTACAAACACAAGATAAAGGGCATCAAATGTTGACAGTATTCTTGTCACTGTTTCAAAAAGATTTCTCACTAATATAAGTGCTGATTGGTGGATCAGGTACATGCCAAATTAAACACAGACTTTTAACACTATTAATTCACTCTCTATCATGTGTGTGTGATGGTATTTGAGGAGGTTTTTCAGCTGTTATTCTACCCATTTTGGTGCTTCGTCT
>JAJHUR010093659.1:1667-47515 GCA_027495735.1 Lutjanus campechanus | reverse complement strand
TACAACAGGAAGACACAAATACACACACTCACACACACACGGTTTTGATGTAAGGTTGGTTTCTAATGCCATCGTCATGGTAACGCTCCCTCGCTCCTTCGCTCGCACAAACGAACAGAGCGCATATCCCGGGAATCTGTGTGGATTCTTATATAACTGCACAACCCCACGCACGCTTTGAGAGACAGACAGAAAGACAGACAGACAGACAGATAGATCAGAATGAGTCAGTGCTAGACCACATAGTGAGAGCATCTGTCATCAGCGTTATACCTTTCACTGTGACAAGAACAGTATGTACCGCTGTGTTACTTCAGCCTCATTATGAGACACACTCCAGCGTCGCACGCGCATGCACACACACACCCACACACACGCACATCAGAGGCTCCTTCAGTGCTTCGCTACATAGCGAGAGGTGGAAATAGCTGTTTAACTAGTTATGGCAACACCACTGGCTCATGTATCAGCATACTAATTACTCGTTTTCCTCCCCGAGGGCGCTGCACATGGAAATGGTGTTGGGTAAGTGGGGAGAGGAGGGCTGGAGAAACGAGAATGGGGTCAGTAGAGGCATCGCTATAGATATAATGAAGTGACTGGTAATTTCTCCAGGCAGAGCAACATGGGAGGGAAACATGGAGGAAACAAAAGGGGAGATAACAACATGTCCTGGCCTATTTATACCCAGTGTACGGGGTTTTAAGTGTGAAGGAATCAGTGTGAAAGTGCACGAGTACACGGCATCCTCTATCAGACTGTTGGGGAAAGGATGACGGTGGAGTCTCTCCACCTCCTCGGCCACTTGTTTACCTTATATATGGAGTATTTCGTCTGTTGTTTTTCATCGGCCTTGGCTTCGCTGCAGTGATACATTTGTATGTGTGGTTGGGTGATGCATCACTCTCGCTGGTGCTTAATATACCAGATGCCCGGTGTTTGATTTATAACAGGATGCCAAATGGGTGAATGGGTTCAGAGAGGTTTGATTAAAGCCTCATGTTAATAGAGCAGGTGAGTTTTTAGCAGGTTAATCCAAAGGCCCAAGGTCAGTTGTTTTTATTCAGTCAATTGTGAGGCACACAGACTTCAGGCTGAGTCATTGCAGAAGTTAGAGGTTTACAACATGGTCTGTTTGCTTCCTCTTGCGGATCATGTCCCTGGGTTGTGCTGTAACTCGCTCAGTCGTTCACATTTAGCAGCCTGCAGATTTTCCACAAGGGGGAGCTACATGCAAATCTTTGTGCCCAAAAGGTTCCAAACCACAATCTTTTCCTAAACCTAACCAGGCAGTTTTGGTGCCTAAATATAACTAAACTACAGACAACAGGAAAAAACGTACAAACCTATGCTTAACTCGTTAATCCACCACGGCCTGCTCCTGACTGTGCCAAGTGATGAAAGCCTTTCTGCCAGAAAGGTCTTTCTGGCTTTCTGGGCTTTTACCTGCAACACTTGCAGGAGAGCAAAGTAACAGCAGCAACAGCAGTTTCGACCTGCAGCTATAAGGTAGATTTCTAGTTGTGCATGAAGAGGTTGAGTTAGGCTACGAATTTCTCTGCGTAAATGTAAATATTCCCACCTCCTCACTTATGATAGCATGGGTCCAAACCTTCGAATCAACCCGTCCCACTGAAGGGCTTTTCGCATTGTATATTCTTAGCCCTGGGCTAAGAGTTAACCTCGGGCTAACTTAGCCCCTTTTCACACACATACTGTTAAGCCAGGGTTAAGCTCACACAGGGCTAAATGATTCACTCTGTACTTCTACTAGCTCTGGGATAAATGTATGTGCACCAACTGATGTGAGCATTTTAGAATCTGCTCTTTTAGCCCTGTTTCACACTGACACCTTTTTAGCCCTGGGCTCAGTTGATTTTCAGGGGGTAACCCCACAAACTCAGGGCTACCCCTGCTCTGGAGGCTAAAGTCGGAGTTAGCCCACTTTGTAATGTTCCAGGATTGTGCTGGTGTGAAAGCTTTCTTAGCCTGGGGCTAACAGCTCCCTTAGCCTGGGGCTAAGTGCACTGTGAGAAGCCCTTGTGTTGGCTCTGCCCACTCCACTGTGTAGGCTGTTTGTCTGAATATGGAAATGTAACGAGTTGACAATGCAGTGTGATAGCAGGCTACACTTTCGACAAAGTGAATGACAGAATGCAAAAAAAGAGCTCCTGTGGGAAATGTAAGCACAATATGGCTGGATAATGCACAATACATCTGTTTAGTGTGTAGTGACATCAGAGGAGAACTATAAATCAAAACATATACAATAGGAAGTTAACCCTTTGAGTCATATATAACAGCAGTCCATCCTCAGTAATATCAGACCTGGAGCAGGCCAGCTTTAAAAGTTAGTGGAAATGGATGGTTGCACTCTATAGGTGCATTCAGTTCTTATTTTTCCCCTTTTCTTTCCAGTCGACTGTAATTTGCATTTTGCTTGAAAATATCTGCCTCATACTTTCATCCATTATTACTTACTCCTTTATGTTTTTATTCCTGTTTTTGTGTTCGTACTGTCTTGTCTGTTTCTAAAATAAAAAGTGTTGATCACAAAAGAAAAGTATATCCAGCAGTAACCACATGTCGGTGTCACCACTTACAGGCATGTAGCACTACAGCTGCTGTTCTCTGTGTGTGTGGGTGTGAAACAGAAACACAATTCAGTTTGTGGCTGTGAAACAGAAATATTACATAAGTATGGAAAAAACATCATTAATTTCCCTTTCTAAACTATAAATATAACGCCTGCAGATGACCACACATGTCAACTCTATAACTGCTTTTATTTTCCTCGCCTATAAGTCACTAACATGTATAAATTAGCAGCTCTGTTCAGCCTGAGTACATTCTGTCCTCCTGTATTGTGGCATGATTTGATTTAGGAACCTGAATCTGGCCAATAAGAACAGGCTCGGACCAGACTTGTCAGCTGCAGATCTCTGACCTCTACTATATGCAGGTCTGAGAAAGCCCCAGGCCATACTGGACTGTCCTGATCACAACCTGCAGAGGGAGTTTCAGCTCCTACCTTCAGGCTGCAGATACAAAGTCCCTGCTCAGAAGACACAATGCCTCTTTTGTTTGCACAGGTATTAGCAGCCTGAATTTGAATATGATCTCTGCATCTAAGCATATAGTTATTGTTTTTTTGGACCATCCTTGTTCAAAGACAATGGACTTGTACTGTTTGTCCCTGAGAAGCTCTACGTTTTGGCATTGTGTGATTATGTTTTGCTCTGTGATGAATGTGTTTGTTTACCTGGCTGCAACCAAAGTTCCCCTGTTGGAATAATAAAGTTTGACTTGACTTGTTCCAGACTGCTGCTGCTCTTACTTTTCCTGTTAACTATGTGGTGCAGAACTGTATGTCAGAAACCTCTGGCGTTCCAGCTCTGTGGACGGATGATATCAGCTGGACACTGTGCTCTCCTCTCGATGAAACCGTGTGCTTGTTACTACAACGCTCCTTCCTCAATTTTGCTATTTTCTGGGGCGGACGTTTAGCTCAGTTGGTAGAGCGTCCGACCCATGTATGGAGGCTGTTAGCCCTCTGCAGCGGCCGCTGGTTCGACTCCCGCCTGTGTCCCTTTGCTGCGTGTCATCCCCTCTCTCTCTGCCCTGTTTCCTGTCTACTCTCCAGCTGTCCTGTCAAATAAAAGGCAAAAATGCCAAAAAAAAGTTATTTTCTCTTCTTGTTTGCTTATGTGACAGCCAGCCACTGTTACGTAATCTGTAACGCATAGAACATAAATAACAGCACATATATGCACGTTTTAATACACATGCAAGCAGGCATAGTTGCACACATCCATGGTTAAAGGTTTAAGGGACAGTTTTCCTTCGAATCATAGCCAAATGCATAGTTGCAGTTGTCAGAAAACAACACATTATATCAAAATATTGAGTACATGTTGAAATATATTCACCTGAGCAGTTACTATAATACTTGGCGAGGCTGCCTCCGTCTCACCGCGCAAACAGGATGTGGACTGACAAGCAGCACAATCTCTGCAGCTTTGTTTCAAGTTGCTACAAGGAGGTGAGGTGAGGAGGTATGGTAATAGGTGGCCGGTGGCTCACTCACAATTGGCTCCTCGAAGTCATCATGTTTGTGAAAGCTTCCTGGAAGAGCCGCGAGGCCAATCATCTCTTCTACTCCAAGACGGACTATGTCTGTTTGTGCCACAGCCTGCGGTGCATTAAATCTGACTGTCAGGGTCTGCTGACGCACCTGCCTGCAGACACGCACTGATGCAGGTACACACACACGCGCAGACAAACGCACGCTGAAGCTGGTAATTGGGCTCATGAAGCCAAAGAAAAAGAACAGCAAAATCTCAACCCCCGTCCTCGTGTGTAAGTGTTTAAAAGTGTGTGAGTGTGCGAGCGTTGCAGTTCAAATGCCCTGGCATGCTCTCGCCCTCCTAAAACCAGGCAATTTCCTGTGAGGCCATCGGAGTGTGACAGCAGCAGGTGCCTAATGGGCAAAGCTTAGGAAACAGGGCATTACCAAAATCCAGCAAACTCAATTGTATTAATCCTCGGGATTAGCAGCTTTAATTCTCAACAGTTTAAAAAGTCTTATTTCCTTACTGAAAATGGGAGCAGCACGTGAGGTGAATATTCAACGATTTCAAGTGTGGCAGGAGAGTTTCGCTCCTTGTTTCAGTTGGGAAAAGGTTGTTTAAACTTCAGTCTACAAACATAATGACACTTATTGATTTAAAGGGGACATATGTAATATATTTACTGAAATAAATCATAAAATGAATATGATATGTCTGGTATATAAGAGATTGAGGGATCATGCTAAATTGAAATAATGGCCTCTCCAACAACGAGCAGCCTGCACCAATTTCCATTCTGGGCAGAAATAACTGTTTTAGTTTGGCTGTTTTGTGTTTATTGGAGTTCAAATTCCAACTCCAACTCCAGAGTGTTTATTTTCAGAGTATTGGGCTTTTGTTTTCGGGATAACGGGGTTAGCTTGACATTATTGGACAACTGAAAGCAACTTACAGTGTAGGACTCATTGTCGATTGTTATTGTCTAACTTCAAAAAGCAGCATCTATGATTGTATGGGGGCATATGGCATCATGGCTAACTGTCACATCTGTGAAGGCCCCATACAGGTTTTGGAGCAACATATGTTGCCATCCAGACGATGTCTTTTTCAGAAAGGTTCCTGCTTATATCAGCAAGATGATGCCAAGTCACATTCTGCACGTAGAAGAGTTCGGGTACTAGATTAACCAGCCTGCAGTCCAGACCTGTCTCCCATTGAAAATGCATGGTGTATTATGAATCACAAAATATGACAACAGAGACCACAGATTGTTGAGCACCTGAAGTCATATATCAAGCAAGAATAATAAAAAAAAAAAATCAATTTCAGTTCCCAAACAGTTCCTTGCATGTTGTTAAAAGAAAAGATGATGTATCACAGTGGTAAAAATGCCCCTGTCCCAACTTTTGAAATGTGTTGCAGGCATCAAATTCAGAATGAGTGCATATTCACAAAAAAAACCATAAAGTTAATCAGTTTGAACATTAAATATCTTGTCTTTGCACTGGATTTTAATTAAATATAGGACAAAATGTTCTTGCAAATCATTTAATTCTGTTTTTATTTATGTTTTACACAACACCCCAGTGTTTTTGACCGTCTGTGACTCCAGCTCCCTATTTTTGAACTGCAGTACTCATTTTTCAACTCTAGGGTCTTACATAATGCTCCTTTAAGTAGTCAAAAAAAGACGAGACGATGAGCTGGAGAGGAACCATGACAACAAGCCTTAAATCAGAGGATCCTGTCGGTGCGTTTTCCACATTTACCTTCAAATCTCCGGTTTACCTGTCAGTTTCATGATGAACACAGCTCTTGCTAATTAACCTTGCGATCAATCTCTTGCTGATACCACCGACCCATTATCTTAACCCCACTCTGCACACTGGCCCCAAGACCACTGAAAACTGTCAGTTTTAATCTCCCTCCGTGCCGCCGTCCTCCCGTCTCTCTTATACACACACACACACACACACACACACACGTATTGAGCTTTCAAATAAGGGATTTAGATTACAGTGAACAGTGCTAGCTTCATGATGATGAAGTGTGTGTACTCTGAGGGTGAGCCTTATTGGAATTCATATGATGTTTGTCGACTCCCTTCATATAAACAGGTGGCTGTGTGGAGATAACGTACAGCATATTGTGCCGGCGATGATGCACCCATACGCGCACAAACGCACGCACATCTGGTGCTTCGTGTGTGTGTGTGTGTGGTTCTGTTTTTTTTTTAAATTTATAATCCTAAAGCAGTCACAGGGACATTTATTAATCTCTCTATTTCAGAAGAGGAACGCCGAAGCCTTTCAGGTGTATGAGCAGGGATTCCTGAACAGATGTCACCTCGTATCCGCCCAGTGTGGCGCTGCAACAACAAAACAAAAACCAGTTTTGCTTTGTTGCCATTGCTGCAGAAAGGTGCATAATAAAAGGCTCCATCTTTCTTTCTGCTCCCCCTCCACTGCTGCTTTTCTCCCATATGTACTTCCAGTTTATTATCGCGACTCAATTTCACCAATTTTAGACGACTCTGAAGGTCACATGGGTAGTTTGTCAGAAAAGATGAATGCTGTTTTTGACAAGGATGGAGGAGGAATAGAAGAACTGTGTGTATGCGGTGTGTGTTTTTGGATTTCTTTTATTTCAAAGCTGAGGCACAGGCGAGTGCAGGCGCGCACTTTCATATGACTCCTCATTGTCAAGGTAACAAGAACCCCGACTGTCACCTTAGTAATGCGCAGTTCCTCTCATCATGAATTGAGGAAAAGCACGGAGTATGTGTGTGTTTGCGCCCCTGATTCTTACTTTCTTTGATCCTAATAAAAGGTGAGTTTTTTTTTCTGTCTCTCCTGCCGACGTCTCGGCTTCCTTCGCTAACTCTACGTCGACATGCTGACCTTGCCACTTCACATCCGGTGGCGAGCCAACCTCTGCATTGATCCCTCGTTTCAAACGCTTGGAAACACTGGCTGACAGAGCTGACAGAGTCATTACAATTCATCATGACTAAGTCAAATAGACTTCAGACTGTGCCGGAATGATTTAGGGCACTTGTTAAAGGTGCTTTAAATAACACTTTTTTTTTCTGTCCCCTGACAAAAAAATATATATCTGCAAATGTGATTGGGTCGTCCAACACAGAGCTTGCATTTTCAACTCTATAAGAGTGCTATAAGTGAGTGCTGCAGTACGGTATATATATATATATATATGTAACATCCTGAAATATTTCCTTTGCACTCAGGGTTAGGTAGGATTACTTTATTGATTTATTTATTAGTTTTATTTATTTATTTGACCTATATTTAGCCAGGAAGGTCCCACTCAGACACTAGATCTCTTCTTTCAGCAAGTCCTGGTCAAGATGGCAGCATGAGCTCATAAGACACAAAAGACAGTTTCACAGGTTTCAACACATACAATACAAGTTTATGTTATGTTTACAACAGGTTTTTTAACAACAATAGTGCAAGCCATACCAGTGATAACATCTCACATTTCTCCTCAGGCCAAGGATTATGTAAAGCAGAAAGATGTTTCTCTCAGGGCAGCTTGTAAAAGACCTTTAAAGGTACTTAGCGCTTCTAAAGAAATGGTATTTTGCAACTAATTCCATGCCCATGGTGCATGAAATGTAGTCACAAAGTATATGGAAATTTTTGTAATTAGTAATGTAATCCATTGGATTACAAGCAAATGCAATCTAATCTTTATACTTTTGGATTACTTTTGGATTACGTACATTCAAATGACCTTGGACTAACAAACAGACACAAACATTTGAGCTCCACAGGTATTCTTTTTTGTCTTTAAACAACTCAAAATATTTTCAGTGCAAATAAAATGTTTTTGCATATAGGGTTCGTATTTCTCTCACCAGATTCACCACAAAGTGGAGCCCTTGTTGAAGAAACCATGAATGTAAGATACACTTTCCATGAGTAAATATGAGTAAAAATGGTTATCATGAAAACAAAGTTTGATTGCACTTTATTTGCAGTCAGCTACTAAGACGTGACAAACTGTACTTTGTATCAAAATAGACAAAAACTAGAAATATGTTCTTTATAAGACAGTATTAGACTGTTATCTGACTCTCTTAGAGGGTAATCAGGATACTAACAGAGCTGTAAGTATATTGTTTCTCTCTGTACTACGTTATTAAACTATATTAGGGGATAATTACAATTGAAGTGTTCTGTAAACTAAAATGTGTTATTTCCCACTGCTAGACCCTTATTAGACTTTCTTAAAGGTTCATTTGGGACACATTTCAGCAAAACTGTACTGTGCGCTAAAGAATATTGTTTCCCACTTTTAGGCCCTTATTAGACTTTATTAGAAGGTATTTTGGGACACGTTACACCAGAACTGAACTGTATCTTTATGCCTCATTCATCCCTAACTGTCTTTCTCTCCATCACTGTCATTACCCACTTCGTCTCAATCAGCTGTCCATGAGCGTTCACCCTGTTCTCCTCCAGTTCTTCTTTATACATGATGATGTCATGATGGGGTCTAATCGCCAAAGACTTGTCACATTTCTCATCTCAGTGGTGCACATGTTGGTTAAATATATTTTGTACACTCTGAACAAAGCCTCTCCTGATTGAAATGAAACCACATATCTGCTGCCTCCCCATTTAAAATCAATATATGGACCAAAATATTGGAGGTAGGGGAATATTTTGTCTATGGGTGACTATTGGAGGCAGATTGATTGATTTGATCAAAGAAGCCAGCATCGGTCTTGGCTACTCTGCAAATTGTCTCCTACCGGCCTACTAAGGTGTGACTCAAGTAGCAGATGTGTGAATTCACTTTAGTTTTCAGTACAGCTCTGTTGTGTCCATAATTACCCCATAATACAGTCAAATAACGGTCTGACAGTGGAAATACAATTTAGTTTACAGAACAGTTCTGTTAGAATCTGTCACTATCTACACTTTAATGAAGCTTAATAAGGGTCTAATAAAGGTACAAAGTGCAGTTTGTTTAATCTTATTAGTGTATTGTAAAATAAAGTGTGACCATTTTTTAAAGACATTATAAAGTAACCATAAACTATAATCAAGTTGCACATTTTTTCAAATATAATCTGGGTTGATTATGGTTTCTTATTTTTACTTATCTTATGATTTATCTGATTACGTTATCCCGATTACATGTAATCTGTTACTACCCAGCCCTGTCTACATGACATGTTAGTGTTGGGTCTCTGTCCATGTTCTATTTGTGTCCACTGAAGGCCACCACAAGCTGTGCCAGAGACTGAGACGTGCAGTGTCTTGGTCACCACCATGAGGTGATTGGACAGTAAGGTATAAATAACTAGATGCTCCTTTAACAAATAATCTTGGCTTTGAAAGCCGCTATGACTCACTCAGCCCACACGGCTTTTATTTGAATGTTACAGTAAACCACTAATAGCCCTCTTACTGTATAAGGTCACAAAGGCCACAACATCATCACTGGCTGTTGACAGAGGAGAGCTCATTGGTGCAGCACAAGAGAAGAAAATACATTTTCTATTTGATTTCGGAGACAGTGAAAATGAAATGCTTTTAGTGCCGTTATAACAAAGGGAGAAGTGTCCTTTATAACAAAATGATTTGACGATATTCTTCAGAAATATACCTCAAACACGTCCATAAAGACTGAGTGCAGCGTGTGGTGCAGTGTTTCAGGAAAACCTTTGCTGCATATTGTGCATTTTGCTCCATAATATCATGTATTATTACTTTTCATCCCAACTTTTGATGAGGATGAATTCCCTGTTATTTTCGAAATTCAAAACTTTTAGCTTAATAACAGACTTCAAAGCACAGGCTGAGCTACTCTCTGCGTCATCACATCTGTCAGTCTCCAAAATAACAAGGAGTCTGATTGAGTCAGAAGACCAGTCAATTATGTTGCATTCTGGGTGTCTTTTCAGGGGATTGTGAGACTTGACTCAAACTTGTTCTCAGAGACTTGAGCAGTGACCCTGTAAGATGACAATGTCATGTTGAGTGTGATCATAATCATGATAGTTTTGCTTTAAAAAAAATGGCAATAATTGTTCTTGTGCACCAAATAAAAGCACTTTACTGAGCAACTGAGTAGATTTTTTTTTTAAATTCTGAACCTAAGCCAAAAGTTTAGTGAGACTGATGTTACACGGCATTTAACATTCATGTGATGAAGCATTTTAACCACAGATTCCAGATTAATTAAGCAGAGACTGCAGACAATATTTAAAAGACAATTTGCTCTATTAAAAAGGAGATGTTACCGGTCTGTACCTGCTCTTGGCAATTTAGCCCACAGCAATGATGGGTTCAGATGGGAGGCAGGGGACTAGGTGCCCTATTTAAAAAAACACCACAAATGTACCCTCTTTATTGCCTCTAAGGTAGAAAAATATTATTAAGTGCCATCTATGGTGTCCTTCTAGTAAACAAAATGTGAAAAAGTGCCCTCAAGGTTACCTTTCCACCGGTCAGGACATGAAAAAGTAAATTTGGTGCACTGGTCCCCTATTTTTTTTTGCCCCTGCCCGTCAGAAACCCTGAGTCCACCCCTGGCCTGCAGCACTATTAAAATCACATCTTTGTCACAACCAGCATCCCTTTTATTATGTGTTTACATTTCATACGAGAAGGTAGCGTATTGCTGCATTCTGCCAACACTGAATTCATGTGACTTAACAACTATGGCTCCTAGAAAACACAGCAATTGACTTCTCCCCTCTACCGAAGAGGTGAAACAGGGAGACAAATTAGGGATTTTATAAGGAGGGTTCTTACCAGTTGGCAGTCGGTCCCTCAGCATGGCTGGGAGCTGCTGCATGGCTGACTTCTCTTCTGCTTTTCCATTAACTTGTTTATTACTAAACAATGCAGATGTCCAAGGCTCATGTGGCAGACCTTTTCTGCTGCCTGTGTTTTTGTGTTATTAGCTGGCGTTGAATTGGTGTAATTTCAGCTCCCTCTTCTGTTCATTTGCATGTCCTTGTACTTTTGGATTTATTATGCATTTGTTATGCATTGTAAATGCCAGAGAACCGGATACGCACTATTCACTTTGCCAACATGACCAAAGGGGACAAGCATCCTATAGAGAGACCGTATAGGAATACATTAAAAAGAAAACATTAACCAAGATGCCAACATCTACTGATATTCAAAAGATCTATATGTAGATTTACAGGAGAATTCTAGAAATATGGAAACAAACTCAAAAGCATAAAAGCCATATGATAAAACCTTCCACTAGTATTCCTTCTAGAGCTCAGCCCAGAGACTCAGGATAAACAAAATCACTCAAAAAAAAAACAAGATGCTTATCTGTAAAACCAGACAAATCAAAAAAACAGATTGAACACCACTGTTATCTGGTCCTGAATTGTGAGTACAAACTGGCAGAATATCTTTTCACCGTGAGAGATCAAAAGAAGAGATCAATCTTGAACAAATACTCCGAGCAGCCACAGTCTGGCCGTATACAGACAGACACAAAAATCAAAGAAAACTACACAAGGAAGCAGTCACTGTGCAACACAAGAGATTGAAACTGAGATACAAAATGTGTCAAACACAGCAGAGAAAACAGAGCTGAAAGGATTCATCAATTCATCAATTAGATGACTGACAGGAAAAGTAGCTGACAATTATTTTGATAATCAATTAATTATTTAAATGTCCATTATGTTTTCATTAGTATATAATCACCTGAAAATAAGAATAATTGTGTTTTCACTGCAGTAGAATAAGCAGCTCATATCGACAGAGGGAGCAGGTCCTCTTCACTGAGGCCGCCATGTTGAACAGACAAGACAAACACCGGCTCTTTTGCATTATTTGCGAAGTTTAACTGCCACAGTAGTTTCTCACGCACACTTGGAAGGGGAGGGTGAAGTGAGTTGGTTGCAGTCTGCAAGCTCACTGCTTGGTGCCACTAAATCCTACACACTGGGTCATTTTTAAAGCAGAGATGTCAAACATTCCCTTGTTCCAGCTTCTTAATTGGGTGTATTTGCTGCTTTTCTCTTAATATCTTCAGTTTTCGGACCATTGATTGGACAAAACAAGACATTTGAAGACGTCACCTTGGGCTCCAGGACGTAGCTGCATTTCTCACTGGCATTTTGTAGACCAAACAATTAATCCAGGAAATAACTGACTGATTAATCGATAATGAAAATCATTGTTAGTTTGCAGGTTGTCACACCCCGAATCCCACATCTTAAAAAAAAAAAGCAACATAGCCTATCGCCATGGTGAAGGCAGCGCATTCAGATACTATTAAACATAACTGCAACAATTTGAATTAAATTGCAATAATGTATGTAAAATAAAAAACACACTATCTACCACATAAAGAAGAAAGAGAATGATGCCTGCACAGGCCCAGAAATGGACACAGGACTGATCACTGGCCGCCCACTCCCCTCTTTAACAGACTTCCGGGATGAGAAAGAGGGGAAGGAAAATCATGACCGACCCCTCCCACTCCGGCCACTCTCTTTTCCAAAGTCTCTCCTCCCTGAGACATCAGAGGGTCAGAGCACTGAAAACAAGGACTACTTGTCACCTCCACTCCTTCCCCAAGGCCTAAAGAAAGACACCTAACATATCTCCTCCTCTGGAATATTTAAACATGTACACATTTGCAAAATACAGTCATGCACACTTTATAATATTCAAACAGAGTACATCCTTATATGTTAATACCAGTACAACAGAATCCATTTACGCTATTTATTTAATAATCCAACTTGCATAATATGCCGCCATTACATTCCTCTGACTGATTTATTCAGACACATTTAAGTAATATATGTCTTTGCTGTATGAATACCCATACATTGTCCATAACCACTTATCCTGACAGGTCAATTAAGCTATTACGCTGCATGTCTTTGGGCTGGCAGAGGAAGCTGGAGTACCCAGACATGCACAGAAGGGTCCTGTCCCAGCCACAAACTACCCAGCCCCCAAGCCGGCTGAGGGATTTAAACTCAGGACCTTCTTGCTGTGAGGCGACAGTGCTAACCACTGCACCACCATACCACCCTGAGAATATATGAATACATTTGCTTTAAACCTCCTTTTGTTGTAGTTGTTTTGTTTGTTTCTGTTGTTCATCTTCTCTGTCTTCTTTAACTCTGATACCTGCCAAAAGCAATTTCCATGTACTCCAGTACTTGGTGCGATTGAAGCGATTCTGATTTTGACTCTGAAGACAGAAAGAGAGCGATGTGTGAGTAGGCCCAGTAACTTGGTAGTAATAATAAGAATACAAACTTACACCATTGCAACAACATTACATTTCTCTTCATGTGCACCGCCTGGAGGTAGCTGGCGCACACCAAAGGGTGCTCGCATCCCTCTTTGGTAAACCCTGCTTTAAAGGACCAGTCTGTGGGATTTACGGAGAAACTGCCGTGACTGTGAAACTCACAAAAAACACAAAAGTCCCTCTATAGAACCAATGATTGCCTTGTCCTTTCTGGGCTACTGTAGAAACATGATCATTCATCCTCGCTGACTCCTTGATAGGGAGGCCCTCTGTAGATATAAATGGCTTATCTAAGGTAACAAAAACACAGTGATTCTTATTTTCAGGTGATTTTACACTAAAGATAACATACTTTTTCTGCCATATTCTGCCAATACAAGCCTCTAAGTCTTACTTAATGTCATTTTCTTTTCAGGAAATGCTGAACTGCTTTTGTTTAATAATGTATTCAGTATCCTGTCTACAATTGCAAAAGCGATAGACAGTCTGTATTGTGTTAACTCCAGGAGTGAAACTAAGGAGGACACATTCTTCTTGCACATTCTTCACATTGAACTGTGTGTTCAGAAACACTCTTGTTTCCAGGAAAAAAAAAACTCTTCTTTTGCCTGACTTGGTGAACTGTTCCATCTATTTTCAAGACTCTCCTCTGCTCACGTATAGTAAAAAATCTACACGGGTTATAAAGATGCACAACAACATTTAGCAACTAATTGTTATTTTAATTGCCTGCGATGAGCAACTTTGCAGCACACTCAATTTTCTATTCCTCGAGGCAAGAGATCACTCTTTCGGAAGCCCTTCCAGCTTTCGGTTTCAACAAATTAGTAAATTTGTTTGTGTTGCCACTCATTTGTTCATTTAATTTACTGATGCATGGATTTAAGGGATCTATCATTTGCTTAATCCATCCTTCAGTTGTGTGCAAGCTTAATGTAGTGCACTTATCCCTGAGAGAAAGTAGAGGAATAACTAGAGGATGAGATGAGGGAGGGACGTTGAAAGAGAGGAGATTCGTGGGGGATATTTACTTTGATGTGTTAAGCTTTGCAAACAAAGCTTAAGATCACCCAAGAAGTTTAGACGTTTCAGGAAGAATTATAGGTCGCACTTTATTTTACAGTAAGCAGCCCAATTTTGTATCATTCCCCACTGTTTGGCAAAAGTGCATAAAACAGAAATCATTCTCTTTAGTTACAGTGCAGTTCTGAAGTAATGTGTCCCTAATTACCCTCTAATAAAGTCTAGAAAGGTTCTAACTGAGGGGAATAATATACTTTAGTTTAAAGCACACTTCTGTTGTAATGTGTCCATAATTACCCTCTAATAAAGTCTGATAAGGGATAACAACCATCTAATGAATAACATATTAGTTCTAGTTTTGTTTAATTTGATATGAAGTACAGCTTGTTACGTCTTATTAGGGTACTGCAGAATAAAGTGCCACTCAATTATGTTATTGAGACACGAACACCACAAACAACGCCATGAACACACACTGACTATGATGGGCATCAAATTCAGAGATCGCCATTACTGCCTGATACCTGATAAGACGCATTACAAACGTGTTTTGTGTTTATAGCAGCGCTCCAATCTTCCATCTATCTCCTCCCCTCTCTCTCTCTCTCTCGCTCGGTTCCTCGTCCCTCATCTCTGTCTCCCATCTCCTCTCTTCCCCTCTCCCTCTGTGCTCCTTCTTCCTCTCTTTTCATCTCTGTCACTGTCCTCCAGCTGGCTAGGTGAGATAACTCCTCCACACCGAGATACTCTCAGCTCATTGGCCGGGTGAAGGCGCACGGGGCACCAATCAAACACTGCATCATTAGTCGTGGAGATCATGAGCTGAGGCAGCGCGTTTATCTGGTCTTTACTGATCCCGCACTGTCCTAATCCATCCTGCAAACTCTCCAGAAGTACACTCTATTCCGGTGTGTCTGCACAATAGCTTCATTTTGTTTAACACCTAATTCCCCTTTGAACACGGAGTAATCAGATTTGTTTGAGAGATAACTCAGCACTCTTACAATGAGTAAAAAAGATTATTTTTCCCTCTGCATATCCGAGTTCCTTCCTTCGTTCTGTTGGTTTAAGGCTGATAAAAGTGCCTGGCAGGATTTAATTTGTGTGAATGTGGTTGGTAATTACGCCTTCATTTCACATTCATTGACAGCACTTAAAATCAGATTCCATAAACTTGGACGATGAAAAATAACTTAACCTGCGTGCAAGTGTGCATATGTGTGCGTGCAAGCGTCTGTGTCTATCCTTGTTCATGTCTAATGTGTCTTTGAGTGCAGACGCTGCTTCAAGGAACACAGCTGCGGCTGGCTAACACATGAACCAGACCAGAAGAACAACAGCAAGACTGAGAGAAAGAAGAGTGGGTTGTTAACCGTAATGAAACAAGACTAAGAGTCTACAGTCACGCTAGTGAGTCTGTGAGGCTGTACTTCAGCTGCATGCTAATGTCAGCATGCTAATATAAACACAATGACAATTCTAACATTCTTTTACACTGGACACAAAACTCAGCAACACCCACATCTGGTTTTTATTTTTAGTGGGAAAGGCAACAATCGGCATTCATCCCTGGGTCAAATGACTCTGCAGTAGTCATGGATACTTATTGACTCCAGCTTCACTCAGCAATGATGGAAACATGACACGTGGGAGGGCTAGCTAATTTTCGCCCTTTTTGTGGTGGAGGCAATGACGAATAGTTATCTTTGGTAACTTCTGCGACTCTTTTGCCCCTTTTCCATACTCATGTGCTTGCTTTGTATGATTCTCTTTGACCCAGGAAAGGGATTTGCATCTCCATCTCTTAGAACAGGGTTACCCATTTGGAGGCATGTCGAGCTCATCTAAAAGCTTTTATTATGAAGTAGCAAAATCAGGAGACATTGAACTTTGGGCATCTGTTTTATTCTGCTGTTACTTGTTCGCTTTCAGCTGGTTAGGAGCCGAGTTAAGTTACTTCTGATGAAAAAGCAAACAGCAACGCACAAGAGAGAAACTTAACTTCAAACCACAGAGATTCAGTTAGAAGCTACAAAAGTACTGAGAGCTGAACACACAGACTTTCTCTCTGGTTTCCTGCACATCATGAGTCTCAAAACAGAAAGGCGAACTTGTCCAGTGGCAATGGGAAAGAACTCATTTTGGCAGGTTTACCCATGTTAATAAACCTACATACATGTGCTAATTTTGGTGTAAAAATGGTATCAGGAGGTATCACGTTTACTACGTTCACATCATAGTTTAGCCTGTCAGCATACAAACAGTTGTGATTGAGACCAAAGTAAACGATAGTAGCTGAGACCGATGGGGATGTTGTTAACTTTGCAACCATCAACTATTTAATAATAAACCAAAATATTGGAAAAACTGAAATTTTGGCCGCATGGGAAAGTTGAGGAATTACAAAAATTATTACAGTTCATCTTAATGGGGCATGAATATGTCTAAGTGCCGAACCAAATTTCACAGTAATCCATCCAATAGAGTAGTAGTTGGGACATTTCACCAAAAAATATAAAATAAAATACTAACAAAAATAATTAAAACCTCATGATGGCACTTGGGGAAAAAGTTAGTGGATCAGCAAAGTCATTAAATATACAATCCATCCTGCTGTTGTTGAGATCTTTTTTTAATTTAAGCACAGCAGTGGATCAACAGATATTTGCTGGCATGGTTAAAAAACGGGAGGGGGAAAGTGTGAAGCGTGTGACATAAAAAAGAGGATACGATTAGATTTTTCGCTGTTAAAAAATAAATAAATAAATAAATAAAACCTATGTGGCCGGTCCTTATATGATTCTGGCTCTGTGTAGTAAATACAGATGATACAAACTGCTGTCATAAACCTGCTCACTTTTCATATTTAGGGATGAAGTCTGTCCTCACTGACCTGTTCCTTAAATTAACATAAACCAATACAAGCTAAAAATGTCTGCTTTAAACAACATTCCAACAAATCATGCAAATTCATGACAGTAAATGTTGGTTTACTTGAAGTTTCGCTGCTGAATTGACAATAATTTCTGGAACCCCCTTTTCCTCCTCATTTGAATCATCTCCTGTTGTCTCTTAGTGTCATGCTGAAGCAGTGAGCTAACCGGCTTTAAACTCTGCTCGCCATTAACACGCGAGTATGGAAGAAACCGTGTTTGGAGAAGCGTGAAGAGGTTTTTTTTTTAAATCACATTAGCGACATTAGGATCCAAACTGTTGCAAGCTGTTATGTCGGGTGTGCTGAGGGATGAGTGCGCCCTGGTGGTCCCTCGTAGAGTGTTCATCTGAGTGCAGCTCAGAGCCTGAAAAAAAGATGAAATAGTCCTGTGCTGCCACCCTGTGTTTACACCATACATGAGCATAAAGTGGGTAAAACTTTATTTGAAGATGTGTTCATAAGAGTATCATTACACTGTCATAACAATGACATGACACCTTACATGAACATGAAGGAGTCTTTATGAATGTTTATGACTGCACTTGTCAAACTGGCCTTATAACATTTAATGACAAGTCCAAATGACACCACCTTAGTTGAAGTCCAAGAATTTTTTTCATGCCGCCGTTATAAAAGCATTTGACAGTGTAATAAAGCTCAATGACATCTTTATGACAAGTGCAAAATGCACCACTGCACTTTCATGACACACTTATAATGGTCTCATGATGGCCTGCATCAAAACAAACCACATATGACGGTTTAATGTCATGCATAGACAGTTTAATAATGTCGAGTCGTCATAACAAAGGCATATCAAACAATGTCAATTTTGCAATAAAAATGACATAATTGACACTTACTGACAACGGTCAGAAACATTCATAAAGACTCCTTAACATTCAGGACAGGTGTCATGACATGGTTATAACAATGTAATGACAGCCTTATGCACACCCCTTCAAATAAGGTCTTCCCATAGTAACTAAAATATCTATCTATCTATCTTAAACTGCACAGTGCTGCCATCTTGTGGCCCTCACTGTACATAACCTCCCTCCTCATGCAATCATTTGTCTAAACACTGACGAACAGAGCGGAGACAGGCTTGATGCCAGAAAAGGTTCACTGCTCTAATACCATCCAGCAACAAACAGTGGTCTGTCTGACTGTTCTGACAGGCCATTTGGTTGCAGAGTCTGACCTTTGTCAGCGTCCATCTTGTCTCCAAGCTTCAAATATGAAAACATTTCAAACAGAAAGGTTAATAGGAAGTCTCGGATAAATCTAGAGAAGGTCAAAGATCTCTCCTCGCGCACGCACGACATCATGAAGAAACAAACAACTCAATAGAAACACACATCTGAAAGGCGAGTGAGTTGAAGAACGCTGAAGTATAATTAGCTCCACAGTGCTCCATCACACATCTGGATTACTACGTGCCGTCCTCAGCAAACTTCATGTCAAGTCAAAGTGTAACAAGGCTGAATGTTATCATTCATTTTGTTTAAATGTGTTCAACCCACGTGCACAATGGCTCCTGAATGAAGCAGTTCCGGACTTGAGCCAGCAGGTGGTGCTGCAGCCTCCTTACAGAGCACTCTCAGAGGTACTGATGACCTCATTGTAAACCAGTAAAGCCCAAAGTCATCCAGTGCTATGATGTCACACATTAACACAGCCCTTACCAGAACCTGACTTCCACCCACGTGCTCGGCTCACTGTATCATCTCAAGGGTCGATGTTATGTTTGTCATGTTTGACTCATCGTCACTCGGCTATTCTGAGTTGAGCTGTCCGCTCTGAGATAAACATTCTCACCAGCTGCACCGGCAGGCTGTAACTGTACCCCTGGGAAGATTAAAGGGGAGAGACCAGTGGGTTTCATGATGTCAGCAAAGGGCCATGAGCTCGACACATCATGGCTTTATTAGATCCTGATATAATCAGGAGCTGCTTGATCAGTCGCAAAATGAAGGCTGTGACAAATGATGTTGAAACCAAGCATACAGACACGTAAAGAGCTCTGCTCTGATGCACATCATAAACGGATAATAAATGCTGGAAAATAAGTAAATGAGTGTATAGAGCTGCTCTGATTAATCAAACTGAGTATTTTTTAAAGAAAAAGTCAAAATTTTTAGATTCCAGCTTCCTAAATGTGAATATTTTCTGGTTTCTTTACTCCTCTATGACAGTAAACTGAATATCTTTGGGTTGAGGACAAAACAAGACATTTGATGACTTCATCTTGGTCTTTGGGAAATGCTGATTGACATTTTTCACCATTTTCTGACATTTTATAGACTCAACAACTAATCGATTAATCAAGAAAATAATGGCAAGATTGATTGACATTAAAAATAACTGTTAATTGCAGCCCTAATATAAGAAATACACTGCATTTTTATGTGCAGGGCTACAACTAGTCATTATTTCATTATTAATATTTTCAATCTGCTGATCATTTAGTCGATTAATTAATTAATTAATTAATTAGTATATAAAATGTCAGAGAATAGTTTAAAAAGTACATCTCCCATGGTGACTTCTTCAAAGTTTTGTCTGACCAACAGTGAAAAATTTAGAGATAAACAGTTTACTATCATAAGGAACTAAGAAAAACAGCCAATTTTCAGTTCATTTGCCAAAACAGATAAAAGCAGTTCTTAACATGATTAAACACCAGTTTGTTTGATAATACTGTATGTAAAGTGCATAAAAAAAAAACATGATTTAGGAAAATAAATCAAAAAGGGTGTGTCTTTTTGCAACTGAACTTTTAATTTAAATTTGAGAAGTTCCTTTTTAGTTACTTAATAAAAACCATTTAAAATATTAATTGAAGCAGCTCTAATTGAACAGCCATAAATGATTTTGTAATTTTATTGCATGATTCTTTGTATTTTATGTTGTTTTATCTGAATTTTCATGCCAGATTTTTGTTTATTTATATAAAAGCCCTTGTAAAGATGGGCATTGCAAAGCAGCTTGGGCTATAAATGCTGAGGTTTAAGGTGTAAGAATGGGTATAAACTGTCATACTCAATTTAATTCTATATATAAATATTAAAAACAGCATGCAGCATGTGATGACTAATGTAGAGATATAGAACATGTCCACAGTACATATAAATTCCTACTTACCAGTGGTTCTCAAACTGTGGGGCGGTCCCCCCTGGAGGGACATAGAGCCACTACAGTGTGGGTGTGAAACTAAGTTGAAGGAGAATGATTAATGTAGGGGAAATAAACAACTTACTGATGTTATGGTGTTGACCTTTATTCCACTAAAATTTCACTTTTCTTAGCTACTTGATGATTAATTCAAAATTAAATTAATTAATGGTGGGGTGTAACCTTTTTTGGCTTTTGAAGTGGGGCAAGCCAGAAAAAGTTTGAGAACCTGTGATGTATAATGAAATATTCTAGTGAAATATACTGTGAGATTATTATTATCATTTACATCTGCAGATCATTTTCTTTATTAATTTATTATCTAGTCTATAACAGCATTTCCCAAACTTAGGGTTGCAGCCCAAAATGAGCCACAAAATAATTTTCCTAATAAAAATAGAAGAGGAGAGTTTTTTTTGTGGTCTTTTGACAGTGAAAAAGTTAGTCATGTGTTTATTTATGTAGCATTTGTTTGTTTTATACGTCTGTTAGTTGGTGACTAGCTTCCTAGCTAGCTAACATTAGTTGTCAGTGTTAGCCTCGACTGCTGATGTTATCTTGCTGGCTGCGATTGACATTCTGACCTTCTGTCCCTGAACTGCGGGCTTGTCCCTAATGTGGAAAGTCTGGATCCCAGGGAGACACCAAATTTCTCTTTTTGGGGATGAATTGAAAGAATTTGGGAACCCATGCCCATGGGGACGTCTTCAAAGTCCTTGTTTTTGTCTGTCCAACAGTGCCAAATTCAAAGATACACAGTTCACTATCAGGGTACTGAAAAACAGCAAATATTAGATATCAGAAGTTTTAAAAATGACTTGAATTATTGATTGAAACAGCTCTAATGTTGTGGGATCAGTCATGTAGTCATGAATAGTTTTAACAGTTTTTCATCAACGACTTTTATGTCAGTTTGATTGTATCATTGTTTTGTGCTGCTGAGTTTTGTGTATTTGTATAAATTCCCTTTTAAGGACGGGATATGTAAACTAGCTGAGGCTATAAATGCTGTGGTATGTTGCCGTGGCTCGTGTTATATACTTGTCACTGTAAAAATAGACCTTAAATATATTAATAGTTTTTTTTTTACAGTGCAGGAATGGGTATGAACTGTCATACTCACTTTAATTTCATAAAAACTACTTTGACACTATTTCAGCATGTAATGACTACTGTAGAAGTGTAGTCCCAGTAAAAACAACAACAACAACAACAACAAAAAAGTGTGATGCACCAGTTGCCCAGGGGGTGTACAAGAGAAATAATGAAATGCCGATGTTATGGTGTCATTTTGGTATTGTTATTACTACGACTCACTTACTGGACCTACTCATGCATCTCTCTGTGGGAGAGCCTTCTCTATCTGTTTCTGAGTCATGTGTCATTTTCTTTGCTCTCAACATGGCAGATCCTGTGTAACTTTACTGTAACTTAATTCAGATTGTTGTAATATCTTTCATAATATCTGAATGTGCCACCTTTACTATGGCGATGGTTATAAATACACTGTGTTGCTTTTTAAGGTGTTCTGGTCGGATGTAGAAGGGGGTGCACGGCCTAAAAAGTTTGGGCACCGCAGCCGTAGACTATTTATGATGAGCTATACTGAGTTCTCTGTGGTGATTTTGTTGTATCATTGTGTTGTTTTATGTGCTGTTTTGTATACTTTCTTGATGAGTTTTGTTTTTTAGGCTGTTTTGTATATTTTTCTTGTAGAGTTTTGTTTTTCTGTGGTCTTTTTTAAAAATGTATTTTCTTGTTGATTTTTGTTTTTTGTGCAGTTTTGTATGGATTATCTTTTTGAATTTTGTCTTTTATTCAGTTTTGTGTGGGTTTTCTTGATTGTTTTGATTGTTTTTGCTTTATGGTCTGTTTTATACTGTTTTTCTTGTTGAGTTTTGTGCATTTCTGTACAAGGTCCATCTAAGGATGCGCAGTGCAAACTAGCCCAGACTATAAATGCTGTGGTATGTGGCACTGATCCATATACTGGTCATATACTTGTCCCTCTAAAAATAAACATTACACACTAAATAAGTGAATGAAAAAATGTCCTGACAGTATAAAAATAAACACGCAATTACACGGCACGCGTGCAATTTTAAATACTCAGAACTCTGACACGTTCTCAGCATGTAATGAATATTACAGAGGTCAACGAGTGCAGTCGCAGTACATGTAGATTCTCATACAGACCATCATAATCCTCTTTCCGCCATCTCATGCAGTGCATCCCTGACCTACTCAGCAAAAAAACCCTGTATAATACAATCTACAACATACCTAAATAATTTATCATAATCAATCTCAGATGATCTTAACAGCACAGCTGTTTCCTATCAGCGGTTGGTTTCCTCCAGCCTTTTCCCTCGAGAACATTAATATTGATGACGAGGAGGAAGGCTGACCAAGCTCTCAGTCACTCTCTCTCCACCATCTCTCTCTCTCTCTCTCCCCCTCCCTCCCTCATAAACCCACACCCTGGATGCAGGCAGGCGTGCACACACCGGCAGATTCACTCAGCTTCCGCATCGCTCTCCCTTCTCCATCTCTGTGTCTCTATCCCTCCTCCTGCTCTCTCCTCCGGTGGATTTTATCCCACTGCTGTGTGGAACACCGGTAAGAACGACTCGCCATTTCTCCTTCTGTGTGTTCTTGATGCCTCTGTGTCGGTGTTTGTCTCTTTCTGGTGCTGTTTTACTGGAGTGAAACAAAGGATTGGGGTGTGGCTGGATGAGGAGAAGCTTGATGGCAGCTGTGAAAAGGATGTGAAAGAGGGATGCTGAGGATGATGATGATGGTGGCGATGATGATGGAACAATAGATCAAATGTTTGAATGATTAGGTTGAATTGAAAAAGGTGAGATTATGGCCGCTGCTGTTGATATCAAGACAGGGCAGGGCTGGATGGATGTAGGCACCATTTTCAGCTGAGGGTAATCGAGAAATGTGCCTCGTTTCAAGAAACTGCGATATTTAAAATTCTGGCCACGTGCCCAGCATCTATGACAAACTGCTTCTATTAGGCCCCATTCAAATTCAGACCAGTGAGAATAATTTGACACCAGCTTAGGTTGCAAATGACTGGCTGCGGGCTGGTGGGGCTTGTCACATTTCCACAGCAGCCTCTGTGACAGAGCAGGGGTTCAAACAGGCGTGACTGGGCCACACTGCTGTGCGAGACAGATTAGTCAGACCTGAGGCTGGGTCAGGAATATGACTGCAGTGGAGCCTGTGGAGGCTCGATCCACGAGGCTGCAGGGGTGGATGCAGAGAGAGAGAGGGAGGGAGAAGAGAGGGAGAGAATGCAGAGGGAGAGAACAAAGACCTGAGCCTCGGAGAGGGAAAAGAAGAGACAAAGGAAATAACAGACAGCTGGGTAAAAATAGGCACATGCTAGCTACATAGGCATTTTGAAGAGAAGGACATCAAAGAAGGAGCATGTGTGGGAGGCAGCCACCATGTGGACGTGTCTGAGCTGCACATGTCCTAGCCACTCCCTTTATGTGCAGTCGCTTATTTTTAAAATGTCAGACAAAGCCACTAGGATTTCTGTCAGCTCTTGTAATGACTTTTCAATCATTTCTGTCACGCTGTACAATTTATTTTATACAACGCACCTCAAGATCTATTTTGTGATGCTGCATTATCAATACGATGGCTGACAGGAAAGGTCAAACCTGTGTGCTCAGGTGTTGTTGTTTTTTTCCTCATCTTTTGCAGCCAAAATGTCTGACAAGCCTGACATGACTGAGATTGCTCGTTTCGACAAGACAAAGCTGAAGAAGACAGAGACAAAAGAGAAAAACCCTCTGCCCACCAAAGAGAGTGAGTGTCCCTCGTGCCTACAGCATACTGTATGTGTTTCTCAACAAAATTCAAGCCTCCCATCCGCCCCCCTGCAACAATTTTCCTGTCAGTCGCCGCTCACCCCTTCCACTGCTGTCAAAAGACGACACGCTCAGCAAGCAGAGCGGCAAAAAGACAAATTGCTGCAACATCAGCACATCATTGATATACAGCAAACCTCCTCACCAGACACGAGCCTGCTGACCTAAACTATCTTCTCCTTTTCTTTTCCTTCCCAGCTATCGAGCAAGAGAGGAAAGGCGATGCCACGCCTTGACTTTTCTGAGCACATGAAGAAAAGACGCTGAGATGCCACAGCAAAAAGCACTTTCTTTTGATTATCACAGTATTTCAATCTCTTACTTTGTCTTCAGATAAGGGTGCTCTTGAGCTCCCTGGGGTGCCGTAATGGTATATGGCACCCTCACATGGGAGCTCTCTTACCACTCGGGTGGAAAAAACTTTAGCCTGGGTGCCTGTCTTGCACTGTTAGCCTATAGCTAGCTAACATGTCTCCAATATTGCCAAACTGGGGAGTGGTGTAGTGATGTAGCACATGCAGAGAGAGAGGCAGGCATCCAGGCTACGGGAACGTGGGAGGGGGGTGTGTGTCTGCAGACATGGGAGCAATCGGATTCTAATCATGTGGGATGTTTTCTTAATCAACTTTTTACTTTTCTTTATGAAATAAATATGAAGACGTGGAACCAGTGAGACCTGTGCATATTGCTGTCTCCTTTATGTCAATGTGCTAATACATAAACTCATGAGGCATGGACTGATCATGCACGGCCATGGAATAAATACACAATAAAAGAAAAAAATGTGTTCAGACTGCTTGGAACTGGCCTGTACAGTATAAAGTCTGGGTTTTCAACAGGGGGTCCGCAACTTTTAGGGGGTCCTCAGAGGCACTGCGAGGGCCGCCAAATTAATATGTCTGAAAATACACTTTAACATGAATCCAACATATTAGTAGCAAAGTTAAATCAGCCTATTCGTTAATTTAAAAAAAACAAAAAACAAAAAAACATTTAACTTACACAACATTGACAAAAGGCTACCCATGAATCCTTGTACCCTCCACCTCAAGGGATGCATGATAAATATTGAGGCCAATAAATTATCAGCCAATAATATTAATCAGATGTTAGAATAAATATATTGGCTAATGATAAATATCAGTTATGTCAAAGCATCTCAGAATTTTCTATAAAGCTAAAGTGTATTTCTGAAGGTTTTTAATGTATTTTAAAGAACATTTGAAGAGTCAGAACTGTTCTTGATTTTTGTTGTAATAGTGATCTCAGTTAGATTTGGTTCGGTCAAAACTATGGACCATTACATCATCCATCTTCACTCACTTACATCCGAGCCTTTCTTACCCTCAGCTATGCAATTAACTACAGGTTGTATGAACTTCCTTTTTAAAATACAAAAAATACTGGTTACCCATGAGAAACAATTAATTATTGGTCACTGAACCGTGTATCCATTCAAAAACTACTTGCAAAAGTGCAGAGGGTGAAGCTTACGCAATGAACATTAGCCATTCCACAGCTGCTGCTGAAAAACCTGCAAATATTCACTGCAAAGTATGTAGTAAGTTGTCCCTGCTCCGTCTCACCATCAGGCCTGAAAAACACTGAAGACCCCTGGTATAAAGTGTTGCAGGATACAATTATGTAATTCACACCTCATATGTCAGTTTATACTCAGAACCAGAGTCTCCTTGTTGATGCAATTTGAAAATTCCTACATTACTTCAAGTTTTTTTTTAAAGAAGCAGACAGGCCTCAATGCACTAACAGGGGCCATATTTTAGAGTACTTTACTGAAAGAATCATGTAAGAATAAGGTCTGCAACAGGCATTTTCACACAATAATGATGATAATAATAATACTTCAAGTACTACAAGTGGCTAATATTAAACATGCAACCATATAACTATTTAACTACCACTTATATATGAAAAACTAAACAAACACATCAATAAATTAACTACAAAATCGTACAATAAGTTAATGGCTTATTCAAACTCAGTTTCTTATTATGACTTTTTTATGCTCCCGTTTTAATTGACTCAACAAGGCAGCTAGCCTGCTAACATTTCCAGCTAGCTTGGCATTAGAGTTGAACCGACCGAACGTGGACAGAGCAATTCTGAAGGCAACAATTCTGATAATCCAGGGCTTCTCAAACTTCTTACTCAAAGGTCTGCATCTTTAATTCAAGGTCAGAAGTCTGGAACATTCGGCGATATCAAAATAACATTTAAGCAATTCACAACTTTTGAACAACAGATATTAAAACTCAAGACAGTCAAAGACAGTTGAAATACATCACAGCTTTAGTGGGAGAAAGGGTGATTTAGGAGCTGAGAGCAAAGTCTCCAGTGTAACACACGGTATTCCTGCAGTTAACATTACATTGGCAATGATTCCAACGAAAAACCACATTAGCCACATTAAACCCACATTCATCTGGGTGCAGGATTGATTGTGAATAATCTCCACACAGCACTATTCAATGTCACTAAAAATGTATCGATCAATAGAATATATTGCAAAATAGAAAATGTTATACTTAGTATAACATGAGGTATGAGCTTGGTCCCAACTGACATGCCATTCTGTTCACATTCAGACCTAAATCCAGACTTTGAGAAACCCTGTTTACTGTGCACCATTTTAAGGCAAAATAAATAAATAAACAAATGTTAAAAATGACAAAAATGGTTCAATGGTTCTATCTTCTCAGATGTAGGATTATTTACTATATTTTTTTTAGGTTTTAGAGGGCTTTTAGACAAAATAATGAATCTGAAGATCTGGAAAACTGTGATGGGCATTTTTCACCGGTTTAATGACTATTGTATGCAAATGATTAATTGAAACAATAATAATGTAGGGGAAAAAATGAGCAGATTAATGGATCATGAAACACATCATTAGCTGCAGCTCAGCATCTCATAATTAAGCAAATATTAACAGCAACATCACCGTCATGATTTCAAGTCACACCAACAGGACACAGTGCTGCCTGTGTTTTTCTTTTGTTGCTGCAGCTAACAGGAGCTAGCTTGCTAGGTGACAGTTGCTGGGGTTGCTAGAGGCTGGAGGAATGTGATTGGCTGAAAGGCGAAGGGAGGGGGCGGGGATTGGTGACTGTCATGAAAAGTGATCTAAAAAAAAAAAAATTACTCAAAAGTAACACTGTAAAAATTCCACGAAGAAAATAAACAAAACTTTTCACTGAGGGGCATTTTAAATAAAAGTCACTATCATTTTATACAATTAAAAATACTGAAAAAGCATTTGGGTTACAATTTCTTAAATTATCTCACTATATTTAGTTAATTTTTTAACTGAACATTTCCGCATTAATGGTGAGATGATTTCTTTATGTCGCCTATTATGTATTTATTGCAGGATTCTTTAATTCCACAGCTATGTTAGTCATTTACAGCCCAAAATCTCCGCCTGCCTGCCTGCCTGCCTGACTGACTCACTGACTGACTGACTGATGTCTCTCTGGCGTCAGCAGTCCTGCCACCCTCCCCCGGCCTGTCAAGCCTGTCACCTCCTGAGCCTTTATTGCTCTATTTCTCTCACCTTCACTCTGCCATAAATCAACCGTGGTCGACCTAATGTGTCTGAAATGTCTGTTAGAACAATTTAATTAACGCGCATCTTTTTTTGTACTGCATGTTATTTTAAGCATCGTGTAATTCAAAAGGTCCTGACCCGTTTCCTCTGCGAGTTGTGAGGATGAGCTGGAATACACATCAACAAAACTTCCATAAAAAATACATTTAATAAAATCCATAATAAGTAAAGAACATTTAAGTAATTATCACCGCTCTTTTAGTATTAATTATAATGTATTTAAGTATTAATATTGTATTAATTATGGTAATGACATTTAAACACCAACAAACTTCTGATTAATTAATCATAAGAAATAATAAATTAAATATATTTATTTAAATGACACTTAATCCACGTGATTTGTCCTCGACAGTTTCGATGTTTATGGGACGTGTAGCACCCATGCTTAAACACGCCCAGCTACATAGATAACTATTGTTTGCGGGTTATTAACCCATTAAATTCGTTAAAGGAGCCATCGGTCAGGGACATAATATGAAGCCTCACAGATTGATTTTTAATCGCTCTGTATTATTTCCCAGCCAGGTGTTGAGGGGCTCTAGGTTTCAGTCATATTGCAGCATGAATGTGGACGATATCTAATTAGTGGGGATTATCCTCACCTACACCTCTCCGCCGTTGTGTGGAGGACCTCGCCCTGCCGTCCGCCTATTGTCCTCCGCGCTGAGTGAATTGTTGTTTTAAGGGATTTTGAGTGGCTTAAAGGGGATTTGACAAGTGTAATTTAAAAAAAAACTGTAATGTTAATCACTAACTTGGTAACTTCTCTCGCATCAAATCACAGGATGAGCATGTATTAATGACAGAAACCAGCAGCGATGATGACTGCTGATGATCGCAGTGATTATGGAGGCTAAATCAAGGAGGATGATCAGCAGAGTTAAATGTGATGGATCATCATCAATGAAGAATGATCAATATTAATCTATTTTTAGAGTTGAAAAGTCTATAAACCAAAACCATATATAGAATTTAAAAAAAATGAACATTTTAAAGTTTCACACATTAAAGTTCTTAAGTGTTTATACTCTTGTACTTGTAAATTCCAGACTGTTTTCACACCGAGTCGTTTCCCAGGGAAACATCTATTATCCTATTATCACGACGATGCCAATGTCGCAGATGTGTGAGGTGGTATTTACATGACTATGTACCATCAGCTCCTGAAGGGTTTTATGGCTTTGTAGTCACTGTCTTTCCCACTGGGACACTGGTGCCATTTCCCCAAATGTTTCCAACTACACATGATGCCTCACGACGGTATTCTTTATTTCCTATAATGTAAGACTGTAAATTAAAGCTACTACAAGGAGTTTTTAACCAGCTTTGAAACAGTCTCAATTTATTACTGATGACTCTGTATGACCTACACTGGCACAGGAGACCGTCCACAAAGAAGATTGGCTACTTATATAGAGGTATTCTTAATGCCTGCAGGGTAGGATTCTCCTTGAAATGAGCTGTGTTTACATTTTCCCAGACAAAATTACAGTGAGTAATACTGGCCACCTAAAAGGCATTAGGGGGAGATATTTATTTAGATACATTTATTTTTGATGTTATATTTTGTGGTTATTTCAGTGGAACTTATGCCTCCAGGGGTCTCTAAAGTTATTTATAAACAAAATATGCATTTCTTGTAGTAGCTTTAAGAATAAGGAACCCTATTTCATGTCTTTTGGTGATGTTGTGCTGGTTTGTTAAAGTTTGTGGACTCTTTAAACCCCCCCTAACAAAAAATCACTATAATATTCCTTTATAAATATAATATTACGTGTCAATTACTCAGTTTTACGCATAGTAATGTCCGCATATTTGTTTCCTGGCATCATTTCAATATTCTCAACTTCACTAATATCTTAATAAGCTTGAAATAAAATGTTTAATATAGTTTAATTTAACACATTATTATGTATAAAGTCCAGATGGGACGATATATATGGATTTAATTGGCAGGATGTGCCTAAATTCGTGGAAAATGTGTGTAAGGATTAGAGTCTGGGAACGACAGGTGAATGAATGAGTGAATGAATGAATGAGGGGCTGTTTAACCGTCTGCGTCACGTCTTTGAAGTGCACTTATGCACCGACGGCTCCTATTTGTCTATAGGACGCGGCAATCAATGTCGTCCTTGGCGCATTTTCACAGTGAACCGTTACCTGCGGGACAAATCTGTCAATCAAAGGGGCAAGACCATATAAATATCATCGCGTGGAGTCAGGTCAACAACCTCAGTTGCCTTCTCCTCTCTTTGGCATTCACATCTGGGATACGAACAGACAAACAGGCCTCCAGTTTGGAATACAGCTGCTGCTATGGGACCGTTGGATCTGCTTTCAGTCATGGTTCTGTCCATGCACTGCCATGTTCAGTTTGCATCAGCTTGGTATGTCGCTTACTTCTGGGGGAATTAATTTTAAAATATGGCAGTGTGATGTATGTTGGTGGTGGCACACAGTGACATAGAATTAACGTGTCTGTTTTGTTTTCTTTTAACAGGACAGTGAATAATTTCCTCATGACTGGACCTAAGGTAAATATATTGTTATATATCTGGGCTCATATTGTGCGTAAAACCTCTTCAAACAGCTGATTTTGTAATTAATATATGATTTTTCCTGTTGGTTAAATGTAACAACGACTAACATTGCCCTTGTTTCCCTCTCAAGGCTTTTCTGACCTATGCCGGCAGTGTGCAAATTGGCGCACAGAGTGGAATACAAGAGTGTAAACACCAGTTTGCGTTGGAGAAGTGGAACTGCCCAGAGAACACGCTCCAATTATCCACACACAACGGCCTAAGAAGTGGTAAGAAAGTATTTCTCTCTGTATTTCTATCATATGCATGACATGCAGCAGTAGGGTGGCGTGGTGATGGGTTCAATTCCAGCCAGCTTTGGTGATGCGCTCTTGCGCAAAGCTAATCCTTCAACGCAAAGAGGATGCTGTAGGTCAGGGTTTCCCCAAAATTTTTCACCTCAGTGACACCCCACAATAGATGCACATTAGACCACGAACCCAGATTTGAGAGGATTTTACGCACGGTTTACGCGCCTTTTACGCACAGTGTTTGAGCGTTACTGTTGCACATTTATGGTGCCACATGGGACTGCAAAGTATAACATTGCCTTTTGCTTTCTTTTCCACCTTTTGTAGCCACACGGGAGACGTCTTTTGTCCACGCCATCAGCGCGGCTGGAGTGATGTACACCCTCACCAAGAACTGCAGTATGGGAGACTTTGACAACTGCGGCTGCGATGATTCCAGAATTGGACAGACAGGTACATTTCTATTCTATTTGTGGCCTACTTACAATTAGACTGCATTAGGTGAAATTGACCTTTTTTTCTTAGAATTGAATAATAATTTGCATTTTGAACCCGCAGGTGGCAGAGGGTGGATCTGGGGAGGCTGCAGTGATAATGTGGCGTTTGGAGAGAAGATCTCCAAACAGTTTGTGGACGCGCTCGAAGATGGACATGATTCACGCGCAGCAGTGAATCTGCATAACAACGAGGCAGGCAGACTGGTAAGACATGATTTTATTATTACTCAAAAGTTTTAAACCACTTTTTATGAGCTATGTTCTCAAATGCAGGCATTTATGAATAACTCAGGTCAGGGAAGGGAAAGTTGTGTTTTCATGCCTTCAGTGGCATTTACGCACGTGTCCAAATCCAAGACGTCCAAGTTGTGCAAGTTTGATGATTAAATTTCCAACTCTTTTGGCAGGCAATCAAAGCTACCATGAGAAGAGCCTGTAAGTGTCACGGGGTGTCTGGGAGCTGCAGCATCCAGACCTGCTGGATGCAGCTGGCCGATTTCAGAGAGGTGGGCAACTACCTGAAGCTGAAGCACGAACACGCAAAGAAGCTGGAGGTGGACAAGAAGCCTGCGAGGGCCGGGAACAGTGCGGACAACAGAGGAGCCATCGCGCACACGCTCCGGAACATCGCGCGGACGGAGCTCATTTACCTGGAGGACTCCCCGGATTACTGCGTCAAGAACCACAGCCTGGGATATCACGGCACGGAGGGGCGGGAGTGTCTGAAGGGTGGAAAGAACATGTCCCAGTGGGAGAGGAAGAGCTGCCGCAGGCTGTGCTATGAGTGCGGCCTCAGAGTGGTGGAGAAGCGCATTGAGGTTGTCAGCAGCTGCAACTGCAAGTTTCACTGGTGCTGCACAGTCAAGTGTGACAAATGCACGCAAGTTGTGACAAAATATTACTGTGCGCGTAAAGACGGTGGAAGAAAACCACACAATAAAACGAAGCGCAAGCAGCGTGTGCGCCGGCACTGATTGACACTTTTTGAATAGAGTGAGTATCCACCTCACTTTTCAGTGAATTCATCATTATGGACACCAATAAGCAATATTCTGTATTTCATTTTGATCTGTTACATCACCTGAAGCCTTTTAATGCACTTTAACTTATTGATTTGATTCTGTACATAAATCAAAATTATGTTTTTAAGGACCAAACTCTCCATGCATGCTCGTTGGTCTTATTTGTTGGGTCTGTCTTCTGTGAAGTCTGATAATTGTCAAATATTTTATATGTATTTTAAATAAAAAATAAATATTTTTCTACAATATGAACGCCTCAGTTTGATTTGTCAGTAGCAAAATTGTGATTATTTGTATATTGGTGCCCTGGTGTCAAAGAGCCTTGGGGAAGAGGGTAAACTGTCGCCTAATGCCATCCTTTGAAGTGCGCATATAGGCGTTTCCTGAACGCGTCAACCAATCAGCTTTCTGGGACACCAGAGACAAAGAACAAGACTTCCATTTGTTCTTCATCCAAATAAAGGAGAAAGTTGCAGCACGCAGGTCAAACTAACTAGATCTCTACTCTGAGGGGCTGACAGTGCAGATGAAAATGATGCATTCATTACTTTGGCTCCTGCTCCCTCTTGTATACAAAATTTGTCCAGGACAAGCTTGGTAAGAGACTATCTACACTATTTGCATGTATTTTTCCTCTATATGTGGACTTACCACGGATTGACCACATTCTTTATCCTTTTATCTTCCTCTCAGGGTTGCAAGTAACTTTCTTATGACGGGACCAAAGGTAAATACTAAATACTTTTATCGCTGGTATTGTTAGCTTGACAAGTTTAAGTCTCAAAATGCGAACCAGGCTTTTAAAAAACGCCTCTCCCGCAGGCCTACCTCACCTATGCAAGGAGCGTGCAGGTGGGCGCACAGAGTGGGATTGAGGAGTGCAAACACCAGTTTGCGTGGGACAGATGGAACTGTCCCGACAGCGCAACACAGCTCAGAGGACTGAGACGAGGTATGTTGGGACTGTAAATACAATTCTTTCATTGGGTTCTGTATGCGGGTCCATAAATGTTGAGGAAAAGTGTCATTTATGCGTAGAAAGGTCATATTATTTCCGTACAATAACACACGACATCATGCACCAAGATGGAAACTTATAAAAAGCACTATCACTGGTAATTATTTATAATTCCCTCATCTTTCATTTTTAAGGTGATGTAATTAATAACTGTTTGAGCATGACATATAAAACGTGATTCTCATTTCCTGTCTCAGCCACCAGAGAGACTTCTTTCGTCCACGCCATCAGTGCAGCGGGGGTCATGTACACTCTGACCAGGAACTGTAGTCTGGGAGACCTCGACAACTGCGGCTGTGATGTCTCCAAGAATGGAAAAATCGGTGAGGATCCCAGAAAAAAAGACATATGGGCTATTATTCAGAATATTACCCTTTATCTTGTGGTCTCTTGTGCGCATAAAACTATTTTCCTTTCTTTAAATTCTTTAAGTTGGTGATCTGATTATAGGTGATGTGATATTTTGTGTGCAGGTGGACGTGGCTGGCTGTGGGGTGGCTGCAGTGATAACGTTGATTTCGGGGAAAGGATTTCCAAACAATACGTGGACGCGCAGGAGACAGGTCAGGACTCCAGAGCTGCTGTCAACCTGCACAACAACGCGGCTGGACGGCTGGTAAGTTATGGCCACACATCAAACTTAACAGTTTTACGAAAAGGCTGGGAGACGAGGACAAAATCAAACATCATGATATTGTTTGACCAAATTTCTAGATATCATAGTTCTCATCACTGCAACAATATTGTAAGAGTAACTATTGGTGCCTTCACAAAATATTATCACAATGAGATTTTTGATAATTATCGGTAATGTGGGTTGTAGTTCAGAAAATTGCATCACTTAACTTTATTGCAGCCTTTAAAACCATATAGTGACATGCAAAATCTAAGATAATATCATATCATACTATCGATATAATAGCACTGGTTTTAAGTCAGTGAAAGTACTGAACTTTCCCTGCTTTCCAACAGGCAGTGAAAGCAACAATGAAGCGCATCTGCAGATGTCACGGCATGTCTGAGAGCTGCAGCGTCCAAACCTGTTGGACCCAGCTGTCAGATTTCAGAGAAATCGGCAACTACTTGAAGATCAAGCACAGTCAGGCTCAGAAACTGGACATCGACAAGAAACGCATGCGTGCTGGCAACAGCGCGGACTCCCGGAGCGCCATCGTGGACGCGTTCGGCAGCATCGCGCCGACGGAGCTCATCTATCTGGAAGATTCACCGGACTACTGCAAGAGGAACTCCAGCCTCGGGTTGTACGGCACCGAGGGCCGGGAGTGTGTGCAGCACGGAGAGGGGTTAACGCACTGGGAGAGACGCAGCTGCCGCAGGTTGTGTCATGAATGCGGCCTGAGGGTGGAGGAGAGGCGCACGGAGGTGGTGAGCAGCTGCAACTGCAAATTCCACTGGTGCTGCACGGTGAACTGTGAGAACTGTTCTCAGGTGATAGTCAAACACGTGTGCGCCAGGAGGGAGGGTGCTGACGGGCAAGGCTTCAGACGGAGACACCGTGGACCCAAAATGAGTTAAAATATTCTCCTGTTATCTGCTTTGTTCGCAGTTCAGTCTGTTAAATAAGATGTTTAAATGTCTGTTTGCACTTGTCGTTCCTTACGTGTCTTTTCATGTCAACGTGTATAGATAATTGAGTGTCTATTTATGAATATTTTTGTTTAAGTGAAATAAAATTTCAAAATAAAAGACTTCTGAATGTCACGTTTCTTTTCAGTCAGCACAGACATTTGATTATTTAAAGCTACCACGATAAACTTTATTATATGTAGCCTAATATATGTTTTGGTTCCACCACAACCACAAAACATAACGTCAAAAACGTAGTTCTCAGTGTAACTATCTGGGAAAATGTAAACACGGGTTAGTTTTATAGAGAAACTGACAGATATTCAGATATTGCGAATAACTGTACAGAATTATCCAATCTTCCTACAGCTGGTCTGGTTAACTTACGTTTTGAGGCATCAGTAATAGACTGATGGTGTTTCATAACCACTTAAAACTCCTTGTAGTACTTTAACTTAAAGCTATGACGAGGAACCTTAATACTTTGTTGATTTTAGAGATCCCTGTGGACAAAAACAAGTGTTTCTCAAACTATAACCACAAAATATAATATCAAAAATGAAATTATAGTACTAAACATGGTCTCCATTAGCCAACTTCCTACTCACTGTAACTTTGCGGGAAAAATGTGAAAACAGACTCTTTTCATCTGATTTTCAAGATATGAAGAATCCGACCCGGTAGCAGCCATTAAAAATAGTAAAATAGAAGTATCCAACCTTCTCCTGGATGATCTTGCTTGCTTATGTTTGTCATATAAAGCATCAGTAATAAACTGAGACCGTTTCATAAACAGTGAAAAACTCCCTGTAGTAGCTTTAACTTAATACACGTCAGGATCATCGGATTGTATAACAGGACACGCAAGCGTCTATTAGAATAAGAATAGAGTGAATACACTCAACAGAGGATTACATGGATAACATGGTGCAGTTCGCACCTAAACAAGGTGTTGATCCAGCGTTGATCCACTTTGATGTCAACGTGTATTGATTTCATTCAAAGAGCAGCGAAGCTTTGAAAGACAAATTAGGGAAGTATTTCCACCAGGAGAGTTTAAGGTATTTGACCTGATAATCCGGGACTCTGTCACATCCCACAGGCAATGCAAATGTATCACAATACATCAAAGCGCGTGATGGGAAACGCGTTGACAGACCAAACTTACATTTAACTGTTTCTCAGCAGAAGTGGGCCACATTTAGGTCCAGATATTACACTGTAAATCCAGTGAGGATTTCACTCAGGGCTCCCATTCCTCCTCGGATGCGAGTTAATTTCTAATCTTATAATTTGCAAGTAATTAGGTCTGAGAGGAGCCTCGTCTCCGCCCACTGGCCTATCTGTATCTTAAGAGCCATTCATTTGCCTCCTTGTTCCCTCTACCCCCCGCATCTCCAAAAATCTTCCTCTCAGCTGGACGTGTCATAAATCTGCCACTGTCTCACTTAAATGACTGATGGCGTGGATATTACCTTCATAAGGGGGTCCATGCCTGGCGGGGAGGGGGAGAGGGGGGTGGGAGTCTAACAGAAAAGGGGGATGCTGGTTGTAACAAGGCTGCTTCACTTACAGAGCAGACAGTAAATGACAAGATAAGTGAGGAATTACATCACGGTGGATTATCATTACATTACACAGCAGATCAACTGGTGTCACTTCAGATTAGAATCCTGAGAAATCTGGTAACATTAAAGTCAGTGGAATCTATTTTTTACATTTGTGCCAACTTGTTATTTAAGATTTGACATACTGTACTGTAGGGCCTGACCGATGAGGGACTTTTGGAGCCGATGTAGATACCGATATTAGGGAATAAAAAAAAATCCAGTATAGATATATTGGCAGATTTTCTTCAAAAGTGGTTTTCAAACACCGACAAACACATAATGGAGGCAGGATAATTTACAGTTTAACAATAGATTTTACGATCCAAAATGACATCAGGGCACTGCAACAGTAAACTTTCACCAGTATTATTAATTATTATGAGCAACTCTACATAAATAAAAGACACAAATAGAGCAAAATATATGTATACATTACACCTGAATTGAGAAAAAGTGTCAAATTGACAGAAAATGCTGCCCATCATGCTAACAGATAAAAACAATCTGCATTATGTTCTGTGAACAAAAAAAAGTTTATATATTCATTATTCTGTTTATATTCTGTAAAAAGAATACCAGACAATCTATCCATATCAAAAAATGTTATACTCCCTAATAATGGCACTGGCCCTAATATCAGTCAGGCCCTAATAGTTCATTGGCACTGATAAAAGGAAACACCTGAACAGCATTAGAAACACCTAAACACTCCATATAAATGATAATATTTGGGTAAATATGCTCTTTTTTTAGGACAGAATTGGTGTCTGGAAATGTCTCATGAGAGGGGACAGAAAATCTGAGACAGTACAACTACACACAGAGGAACACTACTCTCACACACCAAAACACTCTTTCCCATTTGTCTGTTTGCTTCTGGGGATGTCCTGTATTTCCCATGATGTCCTGCTGTGTGTTAATGAAGGTTTTGCCCCACTGGAAGCCCTCACCGATCCGCCCCTTATCTCTGCCCTCCACTGAGTACATTATTGCCTCCATATTGGTCCCATATGACGTTGTTGCTGTTGGTTGCACTCTGCACGCGTTATGACAACATGTGTTCTTTCACCTGTGTCTGCTGATAACTCCCCTTTCCCTAAAAAGTGTCATTTCTAAGGAGAGGCTCAGATATTTTATCCTGTAACAGTATTCCAGGCCTCATCAGCAGCCATGGTATCTTGTCTTTCATGGGGAGGGTATGTTTCCCAATCAGGACAGAGGAGGAAAACAGAGGAGGAGGGGGTTGATCTCCCACAAGGACCCCCCAGGAGGACTCATGTATTCACCCAGACATGCCTGGGGGATCTGAGCGTGATTGATCATCCCTTTTCTCTGCAGCCCTCCTCTCTCACCTGGGTGTGAGATACCAAGAGGCCCGACACAGGACAGACATGCGGCTGGGATCAAAACATCTTACAGCCTCCAGCAATGTTATCAATTAGAATCAAAAGCACACATGAGATGATACAATACGACTCAAAGTAACTATCTATAAGTAGCAGCAGTAATCTGTGCATTTAATTAAAATCATTTATAAGTCTATATCCACATTAGACTTGGGCAATCTATTTAGATCGAACCATATTTAAAATTCTTTAAGAAATCTACAGCTCTCATTAAGGTCCTTTAGTTGAGTCAAAACACAAACACACAAGTGAGAAGAAACTGAAATAATGACCACCGTAGCTACAAGCCTGTGGTAGCAAATGCAGGTGTGAGAAAGGAAATCAACAGCTTCTATGTTTAGAGATAGATATGGTCTGCAGTGTGAGCATGCACTAATGTTACAGTGCTATTAAAAGTGCTTTGCAACCACTGAAACTGCCCACTTTGGCCTTTTACACAATAGAAGATGAGGCACCGCAAGTATGCTCATTTAAAGGTCTGACGGAGCAACAGTTTTGAGAGTTCACTTTTGAACAAAAAAGTTCCTGCCGTCATTAAAACCGTTTTGCAGTGGATGTGACACTCACAGGAGACAAGCATGAGTTTAAACAATTTACCCTCTAAAGTGGAGGTGATGGGATGGAGTCCGCAGAGTCTGGCCGACTACATGAAGAAGGTGAGCATCAAAAAGAGCAGCTTGAGGATTAAATTAAGACTTTTTTTAGGCTACATTTTCTGCAAGGCTGAAGTACCGTGGTTTCTGATGTGTTAGAACTGCTTATCTTAAAAGGGTACACAATATGTATGAAACAAATTAATAATATACATAATATTATACATATAAGCAACAGATCAACCTTTACCCAGTTAGAAATGTTCATGGGGGCTTTATCTAGTGTGCCGACTCTATGTTTACTTTGTTGACACGTACTTCTGTCCAGTACTTAGTATTTATCACATTTTGATGTGCGTGGTTTTGCTAACTTTTTGCATACAGGATATTTCTTAACACTAAATCCAAGGCACGGAACATGAAGACTGAGCTACTTTATTGTCAGACAATTATATAACTCTAAATATACATTAAAAGTTAACTTGCCCGCTCTTAAGAACATGTGACATCTTCTCAGCTTAAGTTATCAGGTTGCGACAAAGTCGTGAAGAAGAGCAGTATAACTGGTGCACAGTTCATGGTAAGTGATGATTTACTGTGCTGAAATTCTCAGCGATTGATTTTCTATTTTTTAACTAATAATAAAATCTGCATCATCCAGAAAATGACTGAGTGTGACCTCCAAGTGTTCCCCAGCCTTTATATCTCGTGAGTCTGACTGAAAATATCTATTTCATTCTACACCAAACAGTTTCCCAACCAAAATATTTATAAACAATCTATCAACCGATATCGATTAAGGCATTGGTTCCCAACCCGGGGTCCGGGCCCTGCTTAGGGGGGAACCCAAGACTTTGTCTGCTCTGAGGTCATCAAAATCAGATTTGCACATGTTAACTTAAATCACAATTTACACAAAAGTTTGTATAAAACTCTTTTAAAAAGATAAGTTTCTTTGTTCTAAATTGAAAGTAATCAGCTGCTTAGTAGGCATGAATCATTATTCTTCTTGGTAATGATGAGTGTGTATAAGTTGTTCTGTTGTGTTGCTAAAAGAAAAAAAGCTTATATTACAAAAAGATATTCACCAAAGTTAAAGGTTCTAAGAATAGAAACAATAGAAACAATGTAATTGATGTTGATTTTGGATCGGATAAGAAGCAGTGTTACAGCAGCAAAGTGGAGAGCAAAAATAGAAAGAAGCATCAATAAAAACAATAAATAATGAGTAAACAAACCATATATATACAAGAGGAAAATATAAATATTTTAAACCAGATGAAATATAAAAGACAGGAACCACATAAACAATATAAAGAAATGCACATTTGGAATAAATCACTTATTCTTTTGGAGTATGAGCGCCTGTGTGCGGGCTGAGTGGGCTCAGCTTTTGTTAGATACAAACAGGGGAGGCTCAGAGGGAAAAAAAAAGGGTTGGGAACCACTGCATTAAGGCTTAATAAAGGTTCATTGTGGCCACGTATGCCTGACGTGATATAACCTGCATTACACTGTAGCAGCTAATGGAAATTTGAGTCACAATTCCAAGTAGCTGTGCAGAGTAATACTGCAATACTGAACTTATATACAATATTTTGCTAACATTTTGGTCTTGTATCTTTATAGAATAATTACAAAGATCCAAAGAGATATCAGCAAGGGGGAGCAGAAGAGGCCCTTTGGTCTTAAGTAAGAAAACAGATTTTATTTTACAGCTTCTACTGAATGATTACATGTAACTTAGCAATGCATAACATTCATACTTATTTTTTGCGCAGACCAAAGGCACAGATGTATCCAAAACAAGGTAAAGAACACTTGTGTTTAATATGACACTTATATCTTACAACCATCTTTCCTCAGGCCTGATATTATTCTGTTTATGGTTTATTGTCCTACAGTATTTGTACAGGAGGAAGAAGTCTGGAACTCAGATGAGTTCGTAAGTAAAAGCTTCGAATTACGTTATTTTAAACTGGCCCCAGACTTCAGGGTCAAAGTAAATTATTAAAAGTAAGTGGCAACGTAAATTAGTATACAGCATAAGACAGAAGTGTATTTTTGTAACCTGAGCTACACTCACTGCTTATATTACATGTGTGTTTTGTGGTCAGGACAATGATAGTGACTATGAGGGTCCACAAGACGAGGAGGAAGGTGAAGACAGCTACATCTGTGCTGTGACTGAGCCACAAATAGATGAGCAACAAGACAGTGACGAGACCAATGAAGAAGACGACGAGCCGCCTTCCTCTGCGGACGCAACGAGGCCACCTCGTCCCCCGAGAGGGGCTCAACTACAGGACGGTCACCACAGAGGTGACAGACAGAAACCTAGTCCAGTAAAAAGAATCAGCTGCTTTTTCATTTGATATGATCTGAAGGCAGAACTTGTGTTCACGTGTCCTGCAGGCTGTACTTTAAAAAAACGTGTGTGTATGTGTGTAGGTCCTGTTCCTGATCCTCTCCCTGCTGAGAGGTCCTCAAAACCTCCACATCCTGTTCAGCCAAGAATGAACCACGCCCTTCCGAGACCTTATAAAGCACCAGGTGACTGTACAATTAATGCCACAATCACCTGATTTATTGATTATAATGCTGATGATCTAAATCAGTGTTTCTCAAAAGGGGATACAAGGACCCCTAGGGGAACTTTGGAGTACTGCAGAGGGCTACTTGAGATTATTTTTGAATTTAATTAAAAAATATCAGCCTTGCATAATAAAAGTAAGTCCTAAAATAATTATGTTCTGATAAGCTCAATAAAAACGGTCACATTCACTATAAGCAAGAGGTTAGTTCCAGTAATGATTAGAAAATTGATTGATGGTTTAAATGTAGCAGGAATTCAGCTGAAAGATGTGAAAAAGAAAGTGAGATCAGAGCCAAAAACTACCATTAGTAACAGAAAGAATATGTTTTCATGGGATTTACCTCAACAGCGCTGTATTAGGCCTGTACCTCTTTATGTAGGCTTTTTTTTCAACCAGAAATGTTTTGCACTGGTTGGGTTTTACTTGGCATGATAAATATTTCAAAGGGCACATTAGTGAAAAAAGTTTAAGAACCTCTGAGCTAAAGAATGTTTTCTTCTAGCACCAGCCAGCCCACCCAATCTGCCTGTTGACAGGAGCAGGAAGCCTGGACCACCTGGCCCACCCCAGAAAGACTTGACAAAATCAAGTATGTTCTGCTTATTATGTTGCGTCTGGAGTGGTTGTGACAGTTGAACAACAAAGTGTTGTAATCTTGTCACAATAATACAAATTTCTATTTGGCACTATCCATCCTGTCCACAAGAGGGCAGCGCTGTCAAGGCTCCTGGCTCATCCGGCAGCAAGGTCCCTCAACCCAAACCTCCTAGGCCTAGAAATGTGTTCAACAGGTAAGCAACTCTCAACAATTTATGCTTATAGCAACCCTACAGGGTAATGCAATTATTAATTTTTTAAATGTTCCACTTCATGCCCCCCTTCCCCAGACTAAGTAAACGCAGTGCTGCACCTCCAGTGCCAACACAACCTGCTGTGGCTAACAATTTAACACCAGAACCAACAGAGGTTAGAATCAAACGCAGAATCCTGATTAAGTCATAATTTCCATGTGTACTGTGAACAAATATAATGTTCAGGGTTTCTGCAGGTTTCAGCAACTTAAATTTGAGAATTTTTGAGACCTTTTTAAGACCATTTAAAATCCAATTTCAGAACCACTTTACACCTATACTGACAAAAAGCATTTTTGTTTTTGCAGTAGTATTTATAGGTTCAATGTTGGTTTTGTTCTGTACTTGTTACAGTGAGATCAATACAAATTCCCCCCACAAAACATTTAAAAATGAGACTAAAGCACAAAATTCAACCATTTTTAAGACCCGTGATTTAGCATTTAAGACATTTTTTTAAAAATGTCTAAAAATTCAGATTACTAGACTTCAGACTTTTAAATTTTTTTAGGGACCTGCAGAAATCCTGGGTATTAAGGATGTGCTTTTCTGTGCAATTACACATGTATGCGTACTTTCAGAGGGCAAACAGCAGATGGCGATGTTGTAAAAAGAACACAACACATCTTTATCACTGCAAAAAGAGAAATGAGAAGAAAGTGTTTATTTAGTCCTTACTATGACAGTTTTATTCTGGTGCATCCAGGGTTTGGATCCCAGTTGGTATACAGGAAACATGACCAGACATCAAGCTGAAGCTGCTCTCAGAGAGGTGAACCAGGTCAGGCGCTGCCTCTCACAGTCTCACATATCTTTTTTTTTTTTTTTCCTGAAACAAAGACATACAACAATATATACAAACATGCAGTAGGGCTGCACATTATGGTACAGGGTTTCTACTCCTTTTCCAAAGTCAAATTCAAGCACTTTTCAAGCTTTTTTCCAGCATACATATATAAACATACTGTATATATACTCACTATACTATATAATCATTTTTGCAATATAATTTTTAATTTAACTTGACAAAACTGATGATGCAGGGTTCAGAGTTAATTTTTGTTTCAGCTGGGTAAGTGGGTCAGAAATCTATTTATTTGAAGTCCATTTTTACTTGCCCCTGTACAAATTGTTTTATTTATGAGGGGTTATCAAATGACAACAAAGACTAAAGTGAATTGTCATGTTTGTCATGTTGGTCCAAAACCAAAAGCTATTCAGTTTAATATGATAACATAAAGAGAAAACAGGAAATCATCCTATTTGTGAGGCTGAAAACAGCATTTTTGTATTAAAATAACTTTAAGCATTATTCATCTTTTATCAAAATATTTTAATAGTTTAATTCTTTTTTTTTTTTTACCACTTGCCCAGTCGGACAAATGAATTACGAGTGGGCAATCTTAGGTCCTCTATTGTTGAGCCCTGTGATGACGTGACATTTGTACCAAACAAATATTTTCTTACATCTGGAGAACAAGATTTGTAGTTCAGGGCATATCTGCAGCACTACACCACTTTATCATAATGCTGTTTTGTCACACGTTACATAATTCAATTTTGCCAACATTTCGGTTAATTGTGCAGCCCTAACACGCAGCTGAAGATTCACAGGATCTTATTCGCAGTACCATGTTGAACTGACTGAACATCTGTGTGTGTGTGTGGATTTGTCCTCATTTGTGTCTTTAGGATGGGACATTTGTGGTTAGGGACAGCTCAAAGGGCTCTGGTGAGCACCCCTACACTCTGATGCTGCTGAAACAAGGCAAGGTTTACAACATTAAGATCCGTAACCAAGGCAACTCCTACTCCCTGGGCACTGGCTTTAACGCCACAAAGGTAAATTGAAAATGATGATACGATTATCTGCCATGTTAAAATGAAAGGAAAATGTCATCAGCGTGCTCACTCAAAGTAAACTGAAAAGTTCACATCTTGCGGCACGCCTCGGGGAGTGTTTGATGCTGACTTGTGCTGCGCTGCGTCATTAGGTCCCTGTCATCTTTTTTTTGTGTGTGTGCTGCTGTGCTGTAGAGTTTCCCTGGGGTGAAGGAGATGATTACCCATCACACACACACCCCGCTGCTGCTCATTGATGCCACAGACCGGAGCTCTGAAGCGCCGAGCCAGTGCTGCCTGCTGCACCCTGCGGGACTCTGACCAGCACCGACACCGAGCTTAATGTGGGCGTTTGCGTCTGTCTCTGTGTTTCTGTATGCTAATTTGTGTGCAGGCATTCGTGAGGCTTGTTCAGAAGCCTTTTAGGAACATCCAAACAAATGTCACAATTTTCGCTATCACAAAAGGTCATTGTTACGTAATTCCTCTCTTTGTTATCTTGTGTATTTAATAAACAGAACGAGAGAAAAGGAGTGTCAAACAAGTCTGAACGCATTAATATTTTATTAAACTATGTTTCCCAGATGCACAGCAATACCTCTGTTCTTCACGCTTCAGTTTCAGGTCAGGCTGGGGGGCTGCGGCTGCTGCTTCAGTGCCTCTTGGACTTTCAAAAGCGGCAACTTGTCAGGGCGGCCAACACAAACGATCAGATCACACTGCCTCAGCTGGGTTTGCACTGCAGGCAGAAAACAAATACTTTGTTTAGAAACGGCCTCGGGTTAAAACAGTTATAAGATGTCCAAAAGTCTCAGAATATATAAGGTTTCACATCAGGGATGATAGTAACAGGAAATGACAGCTTATGCATTCCTCCCTCTTTCGTCCTGTTATTACACAGCATTGCTTGTACTCAGTGCATAACTGACACAAAGAGGAGATGTATATTACACCACAGGGGCATCACAATTTCAATATTAAAACAAATATCAATCAAAAATCAAAAAGCGATCAAGGCCTGCCTACTTACGGCATCCAGCTCGTGTCAGAAAAAATAAACAGTACCTCAACAGAGTAGCTGACCGGCCACTACATCACACTTGATACCATATAGACTTTTAAAAAAATGTTTTGGGATAGAAATCTACAGGATGACAAATGAAAAGAAAACAACAAATTTTCATGTTTCACAATATGTCACCTGTCTGCAAGTAGACTTGGCATCCTATACAACCTGTCTGAGCCAATATCTGACTTATTTTATTTCTTTTTCTAAATAGCAAGCCATTGAGTCAGGATGCAATTCATTATGAAAGTGATGCAAATACTATTTCAAGCAGCTTCAAGCTTTTTATCCAAAATCCAAGCACTTTTCAAACCTGGAAAACAAATTTACAAATCAAGACAACGAATCACATCTAGCACCTGCACAGCCGTCAGTGTTCAAAAATATTTTTAAATTGAAAAATCTAATTGAATCGTGACATTATTATCAAGTCAAATGGAATCTTAGACTTGAAGAACTGTGATAACTCCTATTACACTAACATTGTAAAGTCATTTGAACACTTTGTTAATTCACTCTGAAAAATTAAAGAGTCACGAAAGACTGATCACACAAACTTAATTAGCTTGCAATGCACAATTATTTTCTTACTATTCTCTCTTTGCTTTTAGTAGGTTTTCAAGCTCTGGGAACTCTCTAAAATCACAGTTTGACTGACATCTGTTCATGTCATTTAGCATTTCTCATCAGTACAAAATGGTATAGTAGGTTCACAGTGGGGGCACAGCATCAAGTGGAACAGTATCACAGATCCTTACACACTTATGTTACATATGTAATAAAGTGTGATATTGGTGTCTAGGCTTTGAGCTATTAAAGTAAGGAGACAGCTGTAATCTAGTAAGACGACACAGTGAGCAGATATGACAGCCTCTTTTCCCACAACTGTCCCCCCTGGCAAAAAAAAAAAAAAAAAAA
>JAJHUR010093658.1:0-25074 GCA_027495735.1 Lutjanus campechanus | reverse complement strand
CCTTCTCTGTTGAACTGTATGCTTGACTGCGGACAAATTTCGAATTTCTGCAAGTGTAAGTGACTTGCTGCACACTGACAGAAACACTCTCTAGATAATACACCTGAACTTATTGGAATTGATTCACTAGAACTGAACATGGTCCCTTTTCAAGAACTTTTCTATGCATTTCCAACTACTCATTAGTTCATTTCTAGGAAATAATAGGAAACAACTGAATGTGTAAAATAAAGTGGTGGCAGAACATGTGCAGTAGGGATAAAACAATTACAAGTTTCACAATAAACCAGGATAAAATTCCCAATGATTAGCATTATCGTTTCAAATTTTAATTGTCATTACAACTGTGCTTGATTACCATGCTTTGAAAAACTCACAGTTAATCAACCAAAGTTAGCAACAGTCTCTCAGACACCGCACAGCATGCAATGTGGGGTTTTATTTGCGTCGATAAAAACACTGACATGATGAAGAATAGGCTATTTTTCCCTCATGCATATCAATTTCACAGAGGTGGTCGGAACCCAAATGTGTGATCTTAGTGTTGAACTTGTGTGCTGTGCACTGATTTACATGAAAATAAACACCATCATTACAAAGAGTGTCAGGGTAAGTACAGACTACGGTGTAGTGGTACAAAACTAATTTTGTATAGGTTTCCCTTAATATATAGTACCAGTCAAAAGTTTGGACACATCATCTTATCCAATGTTTTTTCTTGTTTTTTACATTGTAGATTAACACCTGTGACATGAACTTTATGAAATTGCATAAATATAATTATGCAATGAACAAAAAATGTAAAAATAAAGCAATATGTTTTATATTTTAGACTCCTAAAAATCGTAATAGTCTCACACACTGTCACACATGCAATATTGAATAACAACAATGTTGACAATATTGACAACGACAATGTGCGGGTGTATTTTTTGCTTTTTTAAAATCGACCCATGGCCATCTCCTATGCACTGGTCGGTCTACAGGTGTGCAAAAGTTTTTGCTCTTTGATATTTTAGATACTTGTAGACACATTTTGCTTGGATGGCAGCTTTGCAAATTGTTTGTAAAATCTGTACCTTGTTTAAATAAAGAAAAACGTTTAATGTGAGGGTGTGTCCAAACTTTTAACTGACACATACAGAGATCAATAAAACACACATATGAGTTCTGTGAATCAGTATTAACTATGAAATAAATTCATGGAATGCCAACTAAATAGTAATAAAATACAGTAGAGTGATGTTAAATACGGAAAATCAAGTTCAGAGAAAGAGATGCCGTTAACACGTTTCTGCACACTGTATCTATGTGCAACCAAATTATATTGATCCCGCTAAATGATGTTTCATGCAGGTAAAGGTTGACACTTAAGTGTTTGTTTGTACAGCGGCATTACAGCCTCGGAGCATTTTAATACCACGGAAATGCCCAGAAAGGTGGTAACGAGTCAGTAACGGGAGCTGACTTCGACCAAAATAAACCGGCTGACGGTGTCAGTTACACCAACTGAGTAAAAACTATCTCAGATAATCTACTTCTTCATTATTAACATGAATCGACTTCGTTGACTGTTAGCTGAACTCGATGGACAGCTCACGTAAAGCGTTTATGTCTTAGTAAAAGCCATAATCGGTAATAATTAATCGGCATGAGGAAACAACATGGCACTGGATGAAAAGGGGGAGTTTCTCCAATGACATTTCTCTCACCTCTTCCAACAAAACCTTGAACTCTCCACATGGTTCCTCTTTACAGCAGCCAGCTCTTATTAAAGACAAATCTCCGAGAAGACATGTTCGGACACATCCGAGGGTCGCCTGAGCCCATGAAGAACCACGGCGGCCACGGGCTCTCGTCGTAGGTTCACTCCTGAAGTTTGGCTGGTGGTAAATAAAGCCTGTCACGAGATCAGTCGGAAGACCAACCCGGAAGTGTCTCAAATGACGCAACAGAGAACGTTTACAGTGCCACAGCGCCCCCGTGCGGTAAGGTGGGAACGACAGTCCCACACCAGACCAGGGAATGTGTGTGTGAGTGAGTGTGTGTGTGTGTGTGTGTGTGTGTGTGTGTGTGTGTGTGTGAGTGTCTACAGTCAAAAGAACAAATATCGGTAAATACTTTGATAAATAAAAGGATTGTAGTGTTTATACAGTTCTCACACATTTGTGGTTATATTTTTAACTGAAAATCTGCATTTTTCTATTTTATTTTAAGTCATGTTTGTACACATTTGTGTATATATTTCTAAGAGCAAAATTACATTCCTCTGTTTATGCATATTTTTGTGGTTTTTAATTTACACCTACTTTGGCAGTTTATTTTTTGTTTGTTTTTTTCACTTGTTTTGGCAGTGTATTTTTTTTTCTCTTTGTTGTTACTTCTGACACCAGTTCTGGCAATGTAAAGTCTCCCCTGCCCCTGCCAATAACGCTCTTTTAAATTTAATTGAATTGTGTTGAACTGAACTGAATTGAATGTGTGTACTGTTGAGGTAAAGTCTCAGTCCTCTCACATCTGTAATCAGGTCCGAGTCAAAAACAAATAATCAAAAAACTTCATGCCTTGAAGATATATGTCTGAAATGAGAAATAGAAGAAAAATAACTAATCATACTTTAGGCCTATGTGGGTTATATAATAGGATATTATTTATTCATGAATGGAATCAGGCATACATTATGTCAAAATGACGTGAAATGGTGCATAAATGTAGATTTTGTTATGTCTGTTTATGTTTGTGTATTTATTTGCAGAAATTCCTTTGTTCCATATTGCCTGGGACTACTGGGTGTTCAAATTTGTATGAGGTCAATATATTGTGCTGTTAGATGCTGTGCACATACATATTGGAATGTTTACTGTTGCTTAATACGTCTGCATAATTACATTCATTCTGCACACGGTGGTATTATATAGGCTGATTCAAGTATTCTTAGCCAAGATATATAAATATTTTTAATGGTGACTAATTTGGGGCCAACCAAAATAAACAAATGAATGAATAAATAAATAAAATTTCCCCACAAGACCTTTATACCTGGAGGTGTGGGATTTTACCATGATCTTGTCTTAGAATAAGTGGGGTTTGAAAGCCTATTAGTATTAAACTGATTTTATTTCCTTTGTGCAATAGGGATGATAACTGAATGAAAAATGTATAGAGTGCTCTTAATAAGGCATACAAAATGTACACTTATCTCTCATTGTGCTTGTGTAAACTCTGTGCTGCTGCAGCCTTTACATTAATGCTCCTTTTTCACAGGAGTAATTTTGATTGGTAGTACAAGTGTTGACATTAGCGATGACTCTTCATGTGTCCCACTCCTTATGTGCTGCAGAGTTTTGAGGACCCTGTGAAATTAAAACTGGGTTTAAAGTGCAACAAGATTGTGAAAAAATACAATTGTTTTTGCAGTATTACATTACAAAAAATGGGAAACAGAGTATTTACTCATTACTGGAGCAGGTCTTAACTCTACACCACATGTAGGTGCACCAGTGTTAGATTTACAGGCTGCATAAATACGGAACTATATTTTAAAAAATGATGTTTTAAAACCAGTCCACACCCCATAATGTGATGGTTTCACATTGTAGCAATACTAAAATAGAAATACATTATGCACTGAATACCTTTATTCCTAAAATCAATCATTTGTAGAGATTCAGCTCACCGAGGGAAGCAGTATTTTATTTTCAAATGAGGTTTCTGCGTAGCCATGAATAAGACATAGAGACCACCAGGCTTTATGATGGTGTCTAATCAAAAATTAACCAATGTTTTGCCAATAATTTCTTCACTTCTTGCTTCTGTAGCACTTCTATCTCATACACAGTTCCTCTGAGAACACATGAATGTTTGTTACATCTAGTTAAGGTTTCTCAGGATTAGAAGGCCAGCTCAGTTCTTAGAATAAATGTATAATAGGCTGTGAGCTGCTGTGGTGAATAAGGAGACTGCTTTAGCCAGAGATGGGTGGTGCTGATCTATCTAACTAGAATAACAAAGGGTTTACCTCGGGGTTTCAGGGACTGATTTAGTAAACCGTAAAGAGCTCATCAGTCACTCTGCAGGGCCGTTTGGCTTTTCTTTACTCGGCTCACGGGTCAGATGTGACGCACGCCTTGACTCTTACTGGAAACACACTCTCTTCCAGTCAGACGGGGGTGGGGTGGGGTGGGACTTACTTCAATGGGGGGCTGCAGGAAGGAGATCTGCAGTTGTGAAGTCAGATAAACTTGGAATAATTCACTCTTTGACCAGTTTCCATGGTGACACAGTCATCATGTCTTTCACTTACCATCCTCCTCGGGCGAATAAGTCTCGCCTGCAGTGGTTTGTGATGTTAGAAAGATCTCTGCACTGCCAAATAATGTTTGCTGATTCGCCTGGGGCCAAATTTGTCTGGGCAATATGGAAAACACCGAGCTGAGCTGGAAACAGTCCCACCAGACCTGACTAATTGAGCAGTTTGTTTTTACCCATGTTCCAGTCTGCACTCGAGTTCTCAAGTTGGAGAAATTTAAAGCAGGGAGGGGACTTCATAAGTGCTGAGCAATTTTTGAAATCTCATTTGCTGTTTTGTTTTTTGTTTTTTTTTTGTAAGTTTTAAACCATTTCTCCCCTGTTACTGGAGTTTATGACTTTTTGGCTGCCTGCTTGTTCACAAACAAATTCCTGGCAGCACATGTAAACATGGTGATGAGCTGCTGGGTATTATTGAAGGCAGTGGTGGAAAGTACATTTACTCAAGTACCCTACTTAAGCACTTAACATTGGATGCTACTATATACTTTAACTTCGCAATATTTATCTGACAGCTACAGCTACTTTTCATATTAAGATTTGACATAAAAACACACTACTGTTTAAAAGTTTTGAATTACCTGCCACAAGAGCTTTATTTGGTACAGACAGATGCCTGAGAGGCCTTTGGAACAGTCAGTCCTCAAATATATGTTATTTTGTATGAAGGCTTTGCAAAAAAGTAAGAATCTGTATGTGGTGCCCAGTGGTGCAGGAGAACATGTGTAGTACTGTAAGTGAATGCAGTCTTGGCCTGACTCCTCCCTCCCTGCTCTGTCACCGCTGTGGCTGCTTTTGTTTTTTGTTTTTTGCTCCAGGTATGTGCCAAAGACACCTTTCGTGCACAATTTAACTGCTTGTTGCTTTTTCTTTAGCAGTTGTGATGTGTTGGCTGGTCAGGTGCAGTGTCTGCCATAAATATGTTGCATCTGTAACTATTGTTTGTAACAACAATTAAAATCTTTGAAAAGAACCCATAGTATTTGTTAATTTTACTGCAGATACCTCCAAAATATTAAATGTGGAGTATGTGTATTATTTGCTTCATCTTTTTATGCATTTAAAAAAATGTTTTGTGATGCGAGTACTTCAACTTAATTGTATTTTTGCATGTTTCTATTGTCATTTGTAACGAACAGTTGTCATAGATGCAAAGATTGTGGTTCAGATTTTATTTATTGATACTATTACATTCATTAGATCAGTGTTTTTGTCTACAGCAGCTTCACCACTGGGAGCAATTTGTGGTGCAGTGATTCATGGACACTTTGAAAAAGTGGATGAGGAACGAAGGAATCAAATGATCAGTTAATACAATGAACAGCCAAACTTATTTTAAACATTAAAGTCAAAGTATAGTTACACATCCGTACATATAATGCAGACAAACATTTGTATCTTTATACATTATTCACAACTTTACATTAATTTCATGACCACAATAAGAGCTTATGGCCAAAAAAATCCAGTTTACACAAGATCTACAAATATACACAAAAACAGAGTGTAACAGTTTCCAGATGTACCTTTTTACAAAGTATAAAACACTTAAAACATCTCGTATAATTTCTCAAAATGTAACAATAACAGACACAGACAAGATGATATATGAAGCTGAAGGCACAAGATAAAGGCTTTAAACAACCATATAAAATATTATTCAGTGGCTTAAATCGCTGAGTGTATTGTTGTCATCTCCATGAAAGATGAAGTCAGCTTGACTCCAGTTTGACTCCCCAAAATCTAAAATCTGCTACAGACAGACCCTCACTATAACATCATCTCTGTAACCTAAATTTATGGCACATACACCGATCAGGCGTAACATTATGACCACCTCATCAGATGAGGCCACCTTCTTCCATTGCTCCATGGTCCAGTTCTGATGCTCATGTGCCCATTGTTGGCGCTTTCGGCAGTGGACAGGGGTCAGCATGGGCACCCTGACTGGTCTGGAGCTATGCAGCCCCATACGCAACAAACTGTGATGCACTGTGTATTCTGACACTGTTCTATCAGAACCAGCATTAACTTCTTCAGCAATTTGAGCTACAGTAGCTCGTCTGTTTGATCGGACCACACGGGCCAGCCTTCGCTCCCCACGTGCATCAATGAGCCTTGGCTGCCCATGACCCTGTTGCTGGTTGACCACTGTTCCTTCCTTGGACCACCTTTCATAGATACTGACCACTGTAGACCGGGAACACCACACAAGAACTGCAGTTTTCGAGATGCTCTGATCCAGTCGTCTAGCCATCACAATTTGGCCCTTGTCAAACTCTCTCAAATCCTTACACTTGCCCATTTTTCCTGCTTCTAACACATCAACTTTGAGGACAAAATGTTCACTTGCTGCCTAATATATCCCACCCACTAACAGGTGCCATGATGAGGAGATGATCAGTGTTATTCACTTCACCTGTCAGTGTTCATAATGTTAAGCCTGATCGGTGTATGTTTATAATGCATATTATACAGATATCCTGAGTGTGGCAGATAACTCTTGAAACACAGCTAAAATTAAAACATTAAGGTATGTGTGCATTATTCCTCCATAGCTGAGAAAAAAGAGGAAAAAAGAGCCAAATTTAAAAAATTGCCCGCTACCTTAATCATTTGTTGAAATAGACATAAACTGATTTATGCCTTGCTGTTACTCCCACAGTTCACTGCTTTGGTCTCGACTGATCCAACCAATCTCAAGTTATCAAGTTAACTGATAAAGATCAATACTGCACTGGCCTTAAATTTTCATCAAACTGAATTTGTGTGTTAATTTATACAGAAAAAAAGAGGATATCCAACACAACACTCAGCATAGTGTGAATGATTTCTTGATTCTTATTTCAGTCTACATGGTCCTGTGCACCAATCACCATGACTCTGCAGGTTTGCAGAAACTTAACAGTTAGAATTATTTGAGGTAGGGTTCTGTGAGGTATTTATCAATAATTAGTCTATCAGCTACAGTACATGCAGGTCATAATAATAATATCCCCAGTTAGGAAAAGCAGAGAGGTGGACCTTTTTTAAGTGTACACTATCTAAAATATTTTTGCCACTTTACTTTTTGATGGGATATCATAGTTCTATGAGCCAAATATTGATTTCTCCTAACCAGCCAAACTTCATCAGCAAAATCAGTCATTTTTACCAGACTTGCTGGTCTACCACTGCCTCGATTTGTTAGTTTGATTGTTATTGTGTGATTCCAGTGAATCTGAACTCTTCCTTTCAAACACCAAAGTCCCCCAATAACACAACTCCCGTGTTCTGCAAAGTAAAATTATTACGATTACTAATTATTATTTATTTTATTAATTATTACGAGTTTGGTTGGTTTGGAGAGAGTGATATTTAGCTTAAGTAACGGTGGTTTCACATCATAAAAGGCTATTTGGTAGCAAAGTAAAGCCGTAAACATATTCTATACATAGTGTGTACTTAAACAGATGATTTTTTTAGGTAGACCTTTTTTAAAATACTGTTGCGGACCCAGTTCCTGGCTGTATTCCAGCTAGTCTAAAAAGCACAATGCTAAATTCAACTATGCGTCACTTGAATTTTCATTGTGCCCCTCACAGGAAGTTGAGTTTATCAGAGTTATAAACATTACAGAAAGTTGAGTCTGAACTGAGCGGGTAAGCAGAGGGATTCTTCAGTCCTTTCAGCTCAAACTTTGGCTCAGCGTCCGAGGAGAGATGATCAGAGTTGAGTGAAAAGGCTGGAGCGGCTCCCTGCCCTCCTGGAGCTGCAGCCTGAAGAGAGAAGTGAACCAAAAATTACCAAGATAAATATGTGTGTTGATAAATCAGAGTCAGTAAAAGTATGCTTCTGAAGTGTCAGAAATCAGTCTTAGAATGAGGAGTCTTGTTGTTTGTTAAGACCAGCTGACTCCTCCTGCCCCTTTGCTCTGTGCTCTAATAACAGTTGAACAAACTTAATAATAATAATAATAATAATAATAATAATAATAATAATAATAATAATAATAATAATGATCAATATTTATTGTCCACAAATGTGAAGATTTGCCTTTAGCTTCACAGGTTGATTTTAAAAACACATCACATTAAATTACACTACCACAATAATGGAACATGCACAGCGCAGACAACAATAATGCAACAACAATAATTCTGTATTTTTGTTAGTGTACCTCTGGCTGAAGGGGGTTCACATAGATATTCACCGGTTGGTGCACCTGTAAGGTAAAAAAAAAAAAAATGCATGAGAGTCAGTACTGGAAAAAGGATTCCTGCTATAATGCTTTGGTGGATGTTAATAGTAAGTAGTGTAATCTAAATTAATACAGATGACTATGTGTATGGTTTTGCTTGCAGCTAATCACCACAAGCAATTTACTGCAATGTGTGATTGACCCACTACCACAGCACCTAAACCCCACACCTCCTGTGGTCTGGTGAAGTTGAGCTTGGTGCAGTTGACAGAGTTAACAGTTCAGCGTTCAGCATTTTAAAGTATAGATAAACTACACAACTGTGGTGTCTGAAAAAAACAAGTGCAATTTTGTACTAGTTGTGACCAGATACTGTAGTGTACATACGTGCATGCATCTGCATGTGCATGCATTCACACACACACACACAACCACTTGACCTATTGCCACTTGCCAATTGGCTAAAAGGTGGTGGGGTTAAAGTATTTGGGAGGGGCTAACTCATACTATTGAAATACTCTCTGCTGAGACCAAAGATGCCTCACAGACAAATGATTCATTAGTTTGGTCATGCCTCATGAATCCATCTTACAGTTGAGCACCTTTTTGTTACAGGAGTGGCTCCACTGCTACGCCCCCTTGTGGCCAGGTGGCACGAACAGTTAATCAGCTGTCTTTTGGCATTTCTACTTTTCTACTCAATCTTTTGAGCCTGAATTCATTCAAAAGTGATGCACCATTTTGTGATACACCACTCCCGTTGTCACAGCCCCTTTTTGTTCAATTAGCATGAACACAAAGACACACCTTCACATATACACACTTGACCTCTATGCACAATTTCAGCCTCCTATGGCCCTTTTCCATACACAAAGCTGGCCTGGCTGACTCAGCCCATCAGCCCAGCATGGCAAGGTGTTTGCATTTCCATTACAACAGGGTTACTAACTTGAAGGTGTGTCTTTTACCTGAAGACGAGCTTGAGGAGGCTTGAGTCGAGCAGTTGGCTTTGCTCCAACAACCCTAGTTTTTAGCCTGAATTTTACATTTTAGCAAACAATTTGATATGATTCTCAAGCAAGCATGGACAAACTATACTGTATTTCAAAAGGGCATGATGTTGGAGATACTCATATTCAGATTAAGATTTTTTGTCCCAGAGTTAGATATATTTTCACAGGCAGTCACACTAAACCCATAGATATCACGATTAACTACGGACACTCATGCGATCAATTGGGATCAAATATTTTAAGCTGCTTAAATATGACTGCAGCTGTTTTTATTGTGTGTTTCTTTTTCATATTCAGGCTAATTAACATACTTGTGAGTAAAGCATGTAAACAGGGAGGAAAGGGGCTCCATCTTCACTTTAGAATCTTTGTTTTACGCCACGGACATTTCATATTGAGGTCAAACAGGTTTGACAATGTGACGACGGCAGCAGTAACATGCTGCACACTGATGCTTCAGTATAAATTATCCACTGCCACCTTTAGTGTGTGTTTTCATGACAACACAGTTTGGAGAACAGCCAGATTCGCAGGTGAAAGATCTTTTAATGTGTGACCCCTTGTCACTCTTCACAAACACACACACAGCTTCCCCATGCCCCCCTGGGAGAGCAACCCACAGTTTAAAAACTATTGATTAACACCTACCGGCCCAGGGGAGCAAGTGGCAGGTTCTTTAGAAACAGGGGGATTCCTTGGCAGAGGAGAGTAACGTGGAGCCGGTGCAGCGGAGTAACTTGGGACTGCAGGTTGATTCTGATCCTGGGACTGGAAAGAGGATGTTGAAGTAAAAAATAGCAACACGTATAACAGTTGGTCTGAAAGCCCACTTGGGGAAGTACTTACATGGTCATATACAGGAAGTTCTGGAGCAGACACGTCTCTTTTGGAAGAGCTCTTTTTGCAACAGCACGCTCTCACGCCGCAACAGCGCACAATCGTCACAACAATAGCCCCGACAAAAAAAACAACATAAAATAATGTATCAGAAGGAAATTCTGTAAGACCAGAATGGGAGAGGATGGCGGTTAGTTTGAGTCATCAGTAACAGTTTGCTCATACATTTTTCCTTCTGCAAGAAAAACAAAGTGCTGCTGCTCACCTGGTGTTACCTCCAGGTGAGAGATCAGGGCTACGTTGTCTTGTGGGTCTTTGAACCTAAATATGCCATCGTCTGCGTCTTCCACAGGATCGATCTCTATGCTTTCATACACAACCTGAATTCTCCACCTAAAAGGGTTTGGTGAGTAGTAAGTTTCACTGACCAGCCTTCCTGCTTCAACCAATAGTATTTCTTCATCAGGGTCTATCTTAGATGCAAAAGTCACATGCCACGGTCCTTTGTAGGGCGGGTTTTCGATGGTAATCCGCTCGCCCACACTTAGACTATCGTATCTATGGTCCGCTGTGTGTGATAAAGAGTAGATTGTATAAGAACAGTCAGTCAGATACACAGCAGTCTAAAAGCTCACATGCAGCTTTAACAAGTTCTTAACGTCACCTTCAACTCCGAGACGTATCCTACGTATCAGAGAGTTGTCTTTTCTCCTGAAGTTGTAGAAGCCGTTGTCTGACTGGGTGAGCCTGGTAAGCTCCCAGACATTACGCCACAGCTTTCCTCTGTTTCCCCTGTTATTCTGATGGTTGGTGCGATTCCACAGGACCTGTTCACCACCATCCGAACTAGGAGAGAACTCCAGGAATTCAGCATCTCTAGGAACATCAAGATTCAGCTCATCCCCATAAGTGCGCGAAATAAATTCACTACAATCTGAAGAAGCACATACAGAAAAAAACAGGGTGAACTTACTGTAAATAGGAATACTGCACATCGCTAATAGAAATATTTATTTACATGATTATTTATACAGAAGTGTTCTGATGGAATAGAGCCTATATGCAGTAAAGTGACACATTCTCACCCGTAATTACCAGCCTGATGACATCACGTCGTCTAAGGCCGTCATTTGAGACGGAGATAATTCCATCATCACTGTTTTTCAAATCTGTGAAAGTAACTGAGCCAATGCCAACTTTGATGCATGGGTCCTCTACCTGAAGCTGAGAAGAACACAAATACAATTACTCAGGACAGTGCAAATTCTCTTCAGTCTCATACAACACCTGGTTTACTTTGAGTTGAAGAAAAAACAGACTATTTTCCATTTTCTTGCCATGTATGGATGTCATAGTGAAATTGGTGAAAGTATAAATGACAGCCCCTGAAGCTGCTCACCTTCCCATCGTCTATCAGTAGTTTCCCGGTTACCTCACCACTTGGAGTGAAGTACACCTTTCCATGGAATATAGGCGTTGTATATTCAGATGGTAAATTAAAGTGTCTGCCAAAGCACACCTCTTTTCTTACAACACCTGCAGATGAACCTTCAGTCAGAAAGATACAAATGAGGGAGAGACAGACGGAGAAAATATTAAGATAAGGTGGACACAAAACAGCCACTGTCAGCATGTCTTAATAATCAAACATTTTTTGGGGGGCATCAAATCAACATCAAATAACGAGATTCACGCACTAAGGCTTTGGCAATATTGTTTAACTTAATATTTTCAGCATACACTGTTTTATACATTATAATAAGGCTCCTTTTGTCAGTTATTACGTTTGTCATTCATTAGAAAGATTAATTAGTTGTAAGCATTAACTGGATCTTACCAAATGGATTGCCAAATTGAACCCAGATCAACATAAGAAAACTGTTATAACTTGTTTATAACTGTTTAGTAATATTTATGAGGTGTGTGGCACAAAGCACAGCTGAGGCCGATGGCAGTATCAAAATAGTTGCAGGTATTTAGTCAAGAACCATATTTGGACAACTTGATGACGGTGCTACATGAAAAGTCAGTGAAGTTATACAGTTCATCCTGGGAGATGTGAATGTCAGTTCCAAATTTTGTGCCAATCCATCTAATATTTGTTGAAATGTTTAACTAAATACCAAAACTATAAACTTGATGGTAGTAGTGGCACTACAGACAAATCCTACAATAAGGAAATGATAAATGGCACAATAACCTCTCAATTTAAACACTGTTATTTAATTAGTACATTTTGTTATTTATTTAGTACATTACAGGCAACCTGGTGGCTTTACACCAATATGATAGATATAGAAATCTTTTTTTTTTTTTTTTTTTTTTGAGAAACAAAAGCTGAAATTCGGAGTAATTTACGCTTGATGTTGCCTATTCATTGATCAGATTCATTGATGGGAGTTGTGTTTTGGCATTAAGCAGATTACATTGCCCCCCCACTAACTGCATTTAATCCAATAAGTAATTTAAGTCAATTTTTGTCATGAAGTCTGCATCTCTCATTTGTTTGCTATTAGATCTCGACCTCTCCACTGTCTGTCTCCACGACTTCGGGGACATACAGAAGTCATACGGCAGCAGTGAACACTGAACATTGAAATTTTATCTAAATCACAGTATGGCCCAATGCAGTGTTCAAATCAGTAAAAATAAGCATCAAAGATTTTAAATTAAATGTGCTGCAGAGATGTCCTGGCTTACACATCATATTCTACAGACTTAAGAAAACATATTTGTTTGGCACAGACCTCCACAAAAATCACATTGTCATTTTCATCTTAATATGTTTTTCAATGAAAATGAGAATAATGATGTGAAATGATCATTATTATTATTATTATTATTATTATTACTATTTTTATTAGCGAAAATCATACTGTAATATCAGTCAAAATAATCACAATTGCATTTTTTTTCTCTGCTCTGTCATTAACAAGAAATAATACCCTCTTCATTAGACAGTATTAGGCCTTATATTAGACTGTATTGGAGGGTAATTAGGGACACATTACGTCAGAACTGTACTGTAAACTAAATTTATTTTTTTCCCACTGTTAGAACATTAATAGATTTTGTAAGGAGGTAATTAGACACAAACGTCACATACATGACACTGAAGTTCCTGCAGCACACCACAGTTGGCGTACTTGGCACATTTGTAGAGCTGAATGGAGGGTGGAGAGCTCGCTTATGACTAGTCTACTACAAGGTTAAAGCTGAAAAGCTGTAATGTTAAATGTCAGATGGGTTAAATTATGTTAGATTATATATGTATAGTTCTTGTGTAAGGATGCATACTCACCGAATAAGACGAAGCAAACAGTCATGTACAACAATAACATGACCTGCAAAGAGGAGAGGGTTTTTTTTTTTAACGTGTTCACCGTCACAACGTTTCTGTAAATTCTGAGCGAACAAAAATGAACATTGAGAGCAACAGTTAAAGACAAATTAACAAACAACTACTTACTACAAAATGATGTTCCTCTATGTTACGGTCGAATATTTGTTTATTTCTCCTCCACAGACTGAGCACAATGTGCGAGACTTCCTACACACGCTGTTTGCGTCATGACTGCACCTTATGTATGCAAACTGCGCATGCCGCATATACCACAGACCAGAGCTCATCTCAAGGGCCATGGCATGTATGCGGGCAGACAGGCGGCGGTTCCCGACCAAGTGGTGGAGTCTTTGGTGGAGTGTGTTACCTCCGCAGTTGACAGGAAACACGTGACCTCAGCACCGGAGGCCAGTCATGATGTAAATCCATAATGGTATGGTGTGATTTCAAGGCAACATTTACATTTCAACAATTCTGCATCAAATAAATAAACAATTTAATATGAAACTTTACTCATCTATTAATATGAATACATTTTTCTCAAGATTTTAAAATGACAGAAAAAAGACATTTTGAGACCATTTTTGTGGAAAGAGATGATGTAGCCGAACCATGTGAGGAAGGCTGCAAAAAAGGGAGTCAACATGATCTCCAGAGAGTCATGTGACAAATTAAAAAGCTGCTATTAGTTTCTGTAGGGCTCTCACTCCTTTTTTTGAAGTATTGCACCATAATTGAGGATGTATTGTGAGCTGAAGTGCTTGAAATCAGCAAGCTCACAGCTAGATGTCACTAAATCCTGCACACTGGTCCTGTAAGTACATCATGCTGATAAGACTTATGTAAGTGGGATTTTAAATGGAGGACTTTTATTTGTTATAGAGTATTTTTTGACTTAAGTAAAATATATAAGCACTTCTTCCACCACTGATAGGGATCTTTTTATCCTAAGCATTGTTTTATGCCCCCCCCCCCCCCCCCCCTCTCTCTCTCACACACACACACACCACATGCACACTGCTGCGATACACCCCTCCACTCCACCTTCACCCCGACCTCTGGAATCTGGAGCCCTTGTAGTCCTCATTCAGAGGGAGGGGAGGGAGGCCAGACATGGACAGACATGTGGTGGAACCCAACCGGATGACCTGTTTATTTTGTTAGCTGTGTTTGCTGGTGTGAGGATGGCTTTCAGGATGTGTGTGTTTCTGGTTGAGATGTGTATCTTGTCTTATCATGGGCCTCGACTATCTATCCATATAATCTGTGGAAGCTGAATTGAGGATTACAGAGGATTTGTTCAGAGTAGAGTGAGCCTCAGGCGAAGTTGTAGATGTTGTTTGTTTGCCTGGAGCCCCTCAGATAGAGCAAACATGGCCTGTGTTATAGTAAAGAAGTGACTGTCCTTATACATCTCTGAAATGCAGTGCAAGGCCACAGCAGCAAATCCTTCAACCCTCACACAGCTTGAACTGAGAGAGAGATTTGTGTACTAAATTAAGTGAAGGGGGCGGGGGGAGTTAAAGAAAAGGCACAGGGGGTGTTTCTTGCCCCTCTCTCCCCTTTTCTCTCACCCTGCCCGGTCTCCTTGGTCACACACATGCACACATCCTCATACACACACAAACACTGACGAGGGCTCAGTCCTGCTATGGCCACCACAACCACAGAGGAGAGTTCTCCGGTTCCGGCCACCACAGCACCCCAGCAGCCTGACTCTGAAACTAGCGTAGAACCCGGCTCAGAGGCAAAGCCTGAGCCCAGCGAGGCCCAGCACGGTGACCGAGAGGAGAAAGAGGATGAGGAAGAGGAGGAAGGGCAGGAGAATGCGAAAGGTCAGAGTTTGGACCCAGAGTGGGTGGAGGAGAGGTTCAGGATCGACCGGAAGAAGCTGGAGAACATGTTGTATGGTGAGTGAGATCCATGGTTTTCTACTGGCACCATTATCAACAGGTTGGATCAGATTATATTATATATTATATTGAACTATAGTACTTAATGCAAATGACATGGCAATTTTTGATATCACTGAAATAATCCATTGGATTACAAAACTATATGATCTAATTAGAATACTTTTGGATTACTTCAAAATCAAACATTGAAAATATCTCAATTTATACTAAAAAAAAATGCAGTCCCAAAAATTTGAGCTCCACAAATATTCTTTTTGTCTTCAAACATCTCAAAACTTTTTCAGTGCAAATACCCTCACTTTTTTTAACATGCTTAAAATGATTTTACAGAGCAGGTGTACTGTTTCTATTCTGCACCATGTGGGAAGGTGTTTCTTAAGTGTAAATTTTTGGTCCTGCTGTTTTTTTATTAAAGGGCAACATGGAGACATTTGCTCTAAACCCAAAAAGGAGCACATACTCAAAATGTTCATCGTCCATTTTCAATGTAAATAAAAAGTAGAGCATTTAATAGAGGCTTAGTTATCATGACAAAAGTTTCATAATCTTTAATTTTGCCATATTTTTAAGACATAATCAAAGTGTAATCAAGTAATCATTGACAATGTAAATATAATCTAATTACACATTTTTTCAAATGTAAACTGGGCTGATTATTGGGGGTGTAAGAAAATATCGATACACCTGAGTATCCTGGTATTGATTTTTGATACTGTATTGATTCTCAGAAACACTGTATTGGGATCTTGTGATACATGCAAAGATTCATGGAAGTGGTTCATTTTATGCTGCATTTAATCCCCCAACAGCTCGACAGCAGTGCTGTTTTCTATCTTTTCTGATTTGACTGCATAAAACTTTTTAAACTCAGATTTTATGTATATGGTGGTGTTTTTTCTATACTATGACAGTTTTCCTAAAATTAGAATCATTGAATCATAACCCCTGTATTGTTATACATAATGTATTCCCAGGTTCTTGCCAATACACAGCCTTACTGAATATAGTTACTTACTTTTTGTAATCCCAATTACATATAATCCATCATTACCCAACCCTGACTATAGGATGCTTTTCCTGAAAGTTATTTTGTTTTTGATGCTTGTCATGGCCTCCCAGTGTGCTCCTCCTCACAGCCTCTGTTATGAACCTGACCCTGTGTGCCTGTCAGAGCCTCCAGCTGGCTGCGCCCTTGTTGTCACCATTAGTATAACTGCCATCCACTAAACTCCTGTTGCTGTATTACCGTGATTTATGACCTGCAGTGACTTATGCATTCAGAGGTCTTCTCTGCTATTATCATTCCTGTCTGGAAAGCAGAGGTAGCTGCCTCTGTTAGTTATCGCTACGTGGCAGCTTTATGACAAATGCCTCCCTTGTGTTACTGGGGAAACTCTTTCTGACAGTGTGCTACTGCTGCTGCAGACAGACACAGGCTGATGTTTGTCTGTTTGTCCTCACACACACACTCTGGATGGGAAAGCTTGAGTGAATCCAACTCTGATAACTGTGTGTTGTTTTAATGTGTGTGCAGATGGGACTCTGCAGTCAGGCAGTACACTGATAAAAAACATACAGGAATTTAATGGAATCAACTCATCTTTTCTCTTTCTTTACTTGACATAAATCTAAAAGTTTTATTTATTATTTTATTCATTTTATTTATTCAATTAAACCTAAAATTCCTCATATTTATTTTCAGAACATCTCAGACTTTTAGACATCAGTTCTCCTAACTTAAAGTCTTTTGACTTGAAATGATGAGTAGAATGAATGTACTGTACTGTACAGAGTTTAGGAAGTCAAAATTATTTGTAATGTTCATTAGTGTGACTGACGACTTGTTGGTTCAGCTTAGTATCTTAAGTTGATTGAATGTCTTCTCAAGTACAACTGAAGTAACATCAAGTTTATTTGGTTAGAAAAGTTTTACTGTTTCAGATCATTAGAAAATTACCTCAGCTTGTCTTTTAAAGTTCAGACAATTTAAGATTTTGAGGCAGTCCAGAAATGAACCTTGAACCAGAATGACACAGCGAGTTTTCATCATATATGTTTTCTTCAAACTATACAAAAGAAGGGACTCAGGAAAATTTTAACTCTCACACAATGCATCCTGGGAAGTCTGCTAATATGCTCATGGTCTTAATTTAATGACTTAGTTGAACTCTGTACAGTGCATCCATTCAACTCATTTTAAGTTTAATGATTTTGAATAATTAAAACTTGTATATTTAAGTTAAACTAATACATAAAGTAAAAATACAAATAAATAAAAATATCACAAAATTCCTGTATAATTTTAATATATAATAAACTTTAAGATAAGTTATATTTTTTCACAATAATAAAAACTTTATGGACAAAAATGAAGGTTTGTATTGAATTCTGTCCCTAACCCCTCACACTTAAAATGTAATAAATTTAAACTTGCTGTCTGAAATCGAGAACTGACTTTTCAAACTGAGAAAATGTCAAGGGAATCAAATTTGTTCATAATATTTGCCAGTGGTTCAATTCAAAATTTTAAGTTTTTGAACATGTTTTCTCAAGTACTACTTAAGTTATATCCATTTTATTTATTTTGAGTCATTACAAAATAACCTCAACTTGTCTTTTAATTTCAGTCATCCCTTTAGGTGACTGAAATACTGAAAATAAGCTGCACTTGAGACAAGTCTCTGATGGGTCGAGGAACGATTGATGTGTTATTGGGTTGTTTTTTTTTTGTTTTTTTTTTTACACATTCTTCCCCCTTGAATTTTGCAGTTGTTATTTAATTTTTTGGTCAAGTGGGAGGTCTTTGCGTCAGCAGATGCCATTGATGTGATTAGCTGTCTCCAGGCTAATTTGTGACTGCCCCCCCGACCACCACCTTCTCTCTCCACCCCATACTGTTCTCTTCCCATTCCTCAGCTCTGGCCAGCGTATCCCATAGTGATGAGGGGGGTTGAGGGCGTTCCTGGGTCTCCCCCGTACCCTGTAAATGTCACCGTGGAGCGATGGCCTTTTAAAATTGTTATGTTCCCGGCAACCTCTTGTTCCAGTTAGCAAATTTCAGCCAAGTCAACATTCAAATGTTTACTATACACACATGCTTGATATTGAGCACATGCATTGTAAACAGAGGAATATTGTGCTGCTGACAAATCGCACAGCAGGAATTTTGAAATGAGTGTTCATCCTCATCTGCCTGTTCTTTACGTTTGTTTGCTGTGTGTCTTTCAGCTCCAAAGCAGGGAGATGGTGAGACAGGAGAGGAGTTTTTTGAGAGAGTAAGTAAAACCCCACAGCGGAAAACATTTCATTCACGATCCAAAATCAGAAGCAAAAAAGAAAAACGCTCTCCTTAGTGAACGACACCAATAATCATCGGTGCATGAAGCCTCCTGGTTAAATATAACTTACAAATCAGCGAGAGCATTTGTTCCAGACTCTGCATTCGGTGATTACTGGTTTTATTGAGGTGATAATAGCAGTCTTTGAAATGCAAATGAGGCCTTGTATTCTTAGTTCGAAGAGATCTGCTCTGTGTCTGGATGTGTTTCTGTGTGCGTTCTGATTGTATGTGTGTTTTTGTGGCATGCAGTGACAGCCCCGTCTTTCTCACTCTCGCCTATTGTTTGTGCTTCCACAGGTGATGAGAGAAACTGACACTCAGGTGAAATGGCCGTCCAAGCTGAAGATTGGGGCCAAGTCAAAGAAAGGTGACAAATTCTTGATGTTTCAGTCTCATCAAATCAATGCTCTCTCTCTCTCTCTCTCTCTCTCTCTCTCTCTCTCTCTCTCTCTCTCTCTCTCTTGCATTTTTCTGTTCCTACAAGTTGATTCACTTTTGACCTCAAATGTGCTGGACTCCTCTTTCCATCTAGATCCACATGTGAAGGTGGAGGGAAAGAGAGCCAATGTTATGGAAGCCAAAAAGAAGATCCTGGAAGTGCTGGAAACTAGGGTGAGAGAGCTGTGGGACTTTATTTTCACAATTTATCTTAACAATTATGACAGCTATGTTCAGATGAAGACATGCTTTTAATGTTGTTACATGTTTTCTAAGTTGCTTTCCTTCAAAAGATGTTTAAAAATGTATTTATTGTAAAGTTTTACTTGTAGGATGAAGACTTTGCAATTACCGAGTGCATAAATGCTCAATCTTGTAACAATTTAGACTTTTTCAGGTGGAATCAATGGACAGCTGAGGGCAACTAAGTCTTGAAAAGTAATCTGTGCCAATAACACCACTGTTTATATGAAATCCAGGTGAACAAGGTGACTCTAAAGATGGACGTGGCCTACACAGAGCACTCCCACGTGATTGGGAAAGGTGGTGGAAACATCAAAAAGGTGATGGAGGTCACATCTTGTCACATCCATTTCCCCGACTCCAACCGTCACAACGCCACCGGAGAGAAAAGCAACCAGGTGATGCTAACTAAGGCAGCCACTGTCTGTTATGTTGACAGTTAAAGGGATGGTTTGGATCATTTGATGTGGGGTTGTATAAGGTATTTGATGGTGAGTGTATTTCTTATAGAAGATGGTGGTTGACATGCCCCCAGGGTCAGCAACAAAAGGTGTCTTAGCCATCTAAAAACAGGCCCACCATAAAAAAATCAATGTTAGTTTATATGTACGCTATATTTAGAATATAGCGTACATATACTTGTACTTTGCCGTCAGACGGCCTTTCCAACATAAAACTGCCATTATATAAGCCAAATATCCCTCTCGCCAAACAAGAAAAGGCTGTCTGAGGGAAAGGCAAAGCGGTGAAAACATTCCAAATGTAACATAAACTGATAATGATTTTTTTAAGGTGGCCTTATAGGTGCTAAAATATGTTTTGTTGCTGACCCTGTCCACAACAGTACATTCCCTTGGGTTCATGCTGGGACTCCTCGCTGCTTCTCCAAAATGGGGGTGGTCGATAGGCATCTACTGTAGGTAATACACTTATTATCAAGTACTTCATACTGCCCAACTTCAAAAAATTAAAACTATCCCTTTAAGGAATTGAGAACAACCTTATTTAAAATGTATTCATTTTTCAACTTTTACCAGGTGTCCATTGCTGGGCCCATAGAAGGAGTGGAGGAGGCCAGGAGGAGGATAAGAGTGAGTGGTCAATGTATAATCCAAGTTGAGGCTGATAGATTTTTATTTGTCTGAAAACTCAATTTCTTCACTCCTGTCAAGACACAGCGATCAATAGAGTGATTAATAGAATGGCTGACACAAAGAAGACAGGTATATTTGTCAAAAAGCCACTGTCTGTCATTGTTTGTCTGTCTCACATCTCTTTATTTCACCCTCCTCTCTGTGTCTCCTCTCCATTACACTCCCTCACTTTACCTTGTTTTCCATCCAACCTTACTTGTCCTACAGGACCTGCAGCCTTTGTCCTTGACCTTTGACCTCCCAGTCAGCCTGGTGCCCCAGACTCTTCCAGATGCAGGCTCCCCCCTCATCCAGCAGGTGGTGCAAACTTTGGGAGTCAGTGTGAGCTTCAGGGCTGTGCCACCCCATCCTCAGGCTCAACCCGCCTTCTATGAGAGCTGCTGCACCGTCTGGGGCCTGCAGGGCAACGCAGCTGCTGTCAAGGTTAATGTCAAACATTTTAGACAGACATTTAATCCAGTTTACAGTTTATACACAGTAGAATAAGCAGTGGTAGAGGACAAATTCAGATCTTTAACTTAAAGGTCCAGAGTGTCAGATTTCAGGATTCATTGGCAGAATACAGCAAAAATGAAATATGTAACGATACCAGAAACTCAAGGTGTGGTAATACCAGTATTAAAAGTCTACAATATGATATTTATGGAAATATAAAAACAAAGATAATTGACAATTTGAAAAAAAAAGTCTTGTTTGTATAAATCATGTTTTTCCTTTTAACTTCAAATGCTTCTGCTTTCCTTCTTTAACAAAATAAAAGTTGTAATCCCAGACTGTGGTCCTTAAAATAAAAGTACTAATAATAAACCATGAAAATATAGGTAAAAGTCCTGCATTGAATAAAAGTATGTAAATATTATAAGTGAAATTTACTTTAAATATAAAAAGTAAAAGTAAATTGTGGATTAAAATGTTCCCTGTCATTGTTTTGCTATTAAAACTGATTGTATTTTAAGGTTAAGCTAATTTCAGTCACTTTACTGTAGGATAGTTTAATCTACAACAGTGCATCATTTCCTATAAGATTATCAAATATTTGTTAAGTGTCACTGTCCTGTAAGAACCACAAGAAAATTGCAATGTGAAAAGTAACTAAAGTAAAACTTGAATTTGTACTTGAGTAAATGTACTTCGTTACCTCCCACCTCTGAGAATAAGGTGTATTAAGGTATAGCATTGTAGTGTCATGTCATGTCATACATCATTATCTGGCAGAAGGCGACCTGCATCCTGATGGAACTGCTGCTGGGGTCAGAGGTCACCGGCGGCATCGTGAGCAGCCAGCTGGATGTCACCTCCCAGCAGCACCTCTTCCTGCTGGGACAGAACGGAGCTCACTTCCTGAGTGTCATGCACCAGACGCAGACCCAGATCATCCTACCAGACCTCAGTGCTCCTCAGAGCCCTCCGACACTGCTCATCCAGGGCAGCCCTGACGGAGTGTGTCTGGCTCGGCAGCAGCTCATGGTACAGTGTGCTTTTGTTTAGGCAGAACTGTGTTTAAGAACAATACTGAGACGTAGCCAGGATTTTGTATTTTTCATTCTTCGTTCGATCTATATCTTCCTGTGCTGTAACAACAAAAAGTTTCCTTTATCTGTTGTTATTTTACATTCGGTGTGATATATGTGTGTCTTTGTGTGCTTATCTAGGACTGTCTGCCTGTGTGTTTGATGTTTGACATGCGGGAAGATGGCGAGGCAGATCCTTGTAAACTGGCTCAGATGATGCAAAACCTTGGAGTCTTCATTAGTGTCAAGCCCAAAGTAAAACAGACCAGCAAGGTACGACTCTGTCAGTGTAGCTTTGCTGCTTTGTTATTGTTAGAATCCTCCCCCATCTCACAAGACATGGTAATTTTGTTGTTTTGTTGGCTACCTGGCCCATCTTTTTAAATTCACTTTCAACCTACAGCTTCACTGTAGAGTGTGTGATTGCTTATTTCATACAAGCTAGATTAAATAATAAATGTCTATTGAAATATTTCGCGAATGTTCACTTTGATTTTGGATGAAAAACTACTCTGCCCTGTGGTCTCACAGCCTGTGGTGTGCTGAATACTGATGTGCAACTCTGTGCTGGTGTATATTTATCAGTCAGTGGTGGTGAAAGGTCTGGAAAGGAACATCTCCTGTCTTTATGAGGCACGCCGTCTGCTCCTCGGCCTGGATTCCTGTGAGACTCCCAAGGTAACCGAGATGACCCCTGACCCCGTGTTAGCCAGCAGTGGACTGACCAACTATTGGCTGAACATGTTGCTGCAGCAGCTTCGTCTCTCTGAGCAGGGTGAGCATGCACACATACTGTATCTTTGTTGCATTTCCATAAAAATATCGCGGAAATCTGGAGGCCACTATGTTTGGGATTTTACAATTTCCATCTTTGACCAAAAAAAGACATAGCAGGCAGCAGCCCCTCCCTCCTGTAGATCCAACCTGGGGACACAAAGATGCATGTGATGCAAGCAGAAAATACTCCTGAATTTTTACAAGCAGAAAACAGTGGGGAAAAGTAACTAAGAGCATGTATTTAAGTACTGTACTTAAGTGTGGTATTGCTATATTGCACTTGTTCCACCACTGGCAAAAACAATATTATATTCACACAAGAATTTGACATAATGGTTTTAGGTAAAATAAAAGATAACAGTACAGTCAGGTGAATACTGTGAATAGGGAAAACCAAGAATATACTGTATAGGTGTAAGTGCGACAGTAACTCTCCTTGGTTCCCTTACATCACTGGTTCTCAAACTGTGGAGCAGGATCCCCTGGTGGGGTGTAGATGACCTGGGTTTCATTAACATTCATCTTGGATTCTTTTTTGTTAGTTGCTTCCCCATTTATTGTTAATGTTATTGTTAAAAAATGTGCGGCATGGGCTTTTTTCAGCTTCTTAAGGAGGATATGCCGGAAAAAATCTGATAACTACTGCTCTTGGTTCATCATGCCGTGTCACCTCTGCTTCACACTGGATATTGTAATCTACCCGCAGCCTGCCAATGATAACAATGATATTTAAAAAAAATTATAATGTTAATAATACACAGATGATAATATTGTGTGAATTATCCAGTGCTTCTGACACATATTGTATGCTCTTACATAATTTCCATTTCTTTCCGTTTTCTCTTCGTCCTCCTCCCACAGTGCCCCCCACGCACCATTTCACTGTCCATTAAGTATAATTGTACGTTTTTAGGCTTTTGTACAGATATGATTACAGACTCTCTCTCCACCACCTTACACTTGAATTTGAAATGTAATTCATTTGCCAAAAAAGACAAAACACACAATAAACAATTTTTTTCCCCAAGATAAAATCTGATATTATGACAACCCTGCTTCACACCTAATACTACATTTATGTCACTTACATGAAATTGTTCTGGCCACATACTATATTATCTGATGGTTTCACCATTTTTTTTAAATTTTCGAGTCGTCTTGTGTCCAAATACAAAAAAAAGTGTTTTCCCTCACCTCTGCCATTTCTATTCATTCATTTTTTAAATTCAGAAGTACAAACTACTTGCATTTTTTTACTCACTGTCACGTCCCCTCGTGTTGATCAGGATCTGTTCCTGCTACCACTTCAGAGGCATTGAGTGGTACTAAGCCCCGCCCCTCCCCTCCACCAGGCCTTACCTCACCCACTGACGAGGGGAGGACAGGACTGAAGGGGACAGACAGCCGGCCACTGGAGAAGGTTTGTCACTTTTTATAGTCAAACCGTGATTAGAACAAAACAATCCCTTCCTGGCAGATAAACCCCTCACCTCTATAACCTCTTCTTCAGATCCTAGAAAACGAGGACCTGTCTGGTCAATCAGAGGATGAGAGCTCCAAGGGTGTGGTGATGTCACCATCTGAGGTGTCTGATGCAGTCAACGGTATCAGCAGGATGGGACTGGTGGGTCGGCGAGGGAGCCTACAGGGTCCTGAAATTAGCAAAGTGTTCGTCCAGGGCAGACGCCACTCAACAGGGCAGGCGCTGACACACAGGTGATACACTGATACGAACACTTGTGAGGGCATTGTGTTGGCTTACATTAATTCCCTGATGACTTACTTTAATGTTAACCTGAGTGTAACTCCAACCTAAACTGTTAAAACACATCATAACCACAAAATAAATGGTTGACCTTGTGGTGACTAAGGTTTTGTACCCAGATTTAAGATGAGTCCTCACAATGATGGTGAACTGATTAATGCACACACACACACACACACACACACACACACACACACACACACACACACACACACACACACACACACACACACACACCCCCACTTCCCA
>JAJHUR010093657.1:0-14270 GCA_027495735.1 Lutjanus campechanus | reverse complement strand
TTTGTTTCTAAGTTTGGAATTGGTTTACTAGATCACCTAAGCTGGTTGCAGCATCCTACAGACAAATGCACCATTGAGGTACTTTTCAAACATTTTTTAAGAAAAAGCCACCAAAAAGCCAGAGCCATTAAAGCTCCGTCTTCAAAGCCACCAGACTCCATTGTCAAAAACAGTCATTTTTAGACACAGGAGCTGCTGGTCTGGTCTTATGTTATGTTACTGTGTGGCGTTGTTTTTAAGGAAAGGAAAGGAAGGAAAACTGCTGCAGTTTGAGCTGTCCTGTGAAATAAAGGTATGAAAAACCCTAAAAATTAACATCAAACAAACAAAGCACAACAAAAGCAATACTTATCCACTGAAATAATCTTGTGACCCTCTGAGGTTCCTGTTCTCTGTTTTGGGAATCACCAATTTCAATTAAGAGTATGACTGTATCAGTGAGCACTGTCCTTAATGTGTTTCTACTATGACAAGCAGCTTGAAGTTGTATGTTGTATGGAGAACAGCTGAAGGATTACATTTAAACAAGTGTGTCACCCAAACTGCATCCACCTGTGGTTCTGCCTGTTCCATGGAACCAAGTAAATGCATGCTGTCATGATCAGATTACTTATTTGGGGTTTATGAAAGCTCAGGTCCATTAAGTAGTATGTGGGCACTGGCAGGAAAAGCCTGAGGGAATAATTGCTCAATCTGTGAATTAATTCAGGTCCTCCATAAGCAATATTTACCCATGCAATTTAAGAGGCATAACAGTGTACTGTCAGGTATCAGTGTATTCAAATGACCTGCTCTCTTCGTCTCTCACACAGAGTCGTGGTGAATTTACATTGAGAATTCATTCAAATGCATCTCAGATTAATCAGAGCTAATGCTCCTGCATGCTGTAAAAAGGTCCTTTTAGCATGGTAACCAGGCATCCTTACATGTATTTATATTATTCATGAGAGCGATTTGGATAATGCTGCCTCTGACTATTACTCCCTCTATGGTGTGTTAACATGTATTAAAAGTGATTTGATGAGATGTGGATTCATGGGAAATGGGGGTGTCGATTACAACTGGAGTTAATAGGGTTGAGTGAGCAAATGGTGCGAGCAAATTTCATGCAGTTCGCACTCATGTTACATTAATGTCATTCTTTAGAAACAAGACTTTTAAATCCCTGTATGTTAGCACCATGAACATATGATTTAAAGGAGCTGCTAATCAATTTGGAGGAGGTTTCAAAGAGCCAGCCTTGCTAGTATGCTAAGTCGTGTGCAGTTTGGAAAAGTTTGACTTTTGTATATTAATTGGCTCTGCAGGATATGCCACACAACAGGAACAAAAGATGATAATGCATGAATGTTACCATCTAGAGAATACAATGAGCCATGTGTGTAGCAATCCTCATAGCTGTTGATGCTACATGCTACTTCCTGCTGCATTCTCACACTGTGTTGTGTCAATATCTGCCTAATAACTGTTTTGTTGCCTTCATCTGCATTGTCTCATCCCACCATTTCCACCGGAATCAATCAACACCTCTCAGAAGTGGCAGAGAGCCAAAAAAGAAGGTCTGCTTTGTGAGTTTGACAACTTTTCCACTGTCAGCAATTCAGTGAGAAAAAGGACCTGAGAACAACCACAGGAGATTTTAACAAGTCAGGTGCCAGGCATGGAAGTAGATAATTTAATACAATAGCTTTTATAATGAATTAATCATATGATCTGCAAAGATAAACTGTCTTCCCTGAGGAAGGTCAGAGGTCAGCTTTAACACTGCCCCTGTTGTGTCCCATTACAGGGGTTACAAAGTTCAAAGGCTGTGGCCTACAAAAGAGGAGGTCCATGTCCATCCAACAGAGTCTAAACACACTCCCAAAATGAGTCTACACAGAATTCACCACATCTGTTGTCAAAGGACACACCGGTTGGTCAGTTTGGAAAGCCATGTTGACCTGATGTTGATTTGAAGAAAGCAGGACCCAAGCCTTCATGTCAACAGAAGTTCTATTGATTTCACTGGGTTCTTGTTGATTTTCTCCAGCTCTGTCCCTGTTCAGTCAGAATATGACCAATGTTCTAGGTTGTTGACTCAGGTCAAGCCACTAACACACAAAGTGGGAATGAGACTCAGCAATCAATTATCTTTCTCCAGAACTGCTTGTAGCAGCTTTAAGTAAGGTGTTCATATACTGATAAGCTCCTCTTGAACTGGAAGGAGCACAAACCGTCTTAATTTGCAATAGGTTGATGGTTGGAGGATTATCACCAGCTCAACATGTAGTGAGGAGCTGCTTTTCTCAAAGATTCTGTGGAGATGCACTATGTAACTTCAAGTAAAACTATGGTTTAGTACAGTGTTAGTTTTATTTCCTTTGCACTGGTCATCAGTTATATTCTTTATAGTAATTTCATACCGTAACTTTGCACCAAAGCATTTGCAAATGGCCAAGAAAGATGAGTAGTCGGATGATCAGACAGGTTGCAAACATCTTATGCTTATGATTAGCTAGCACTCTATTTGGAGGTAAAACTGCAAGCGAGTTCACTGGAAATGTTGCTAATAATCCCTCATTGCATATGAAAACTGTTTGCATCACAACTACAGTAAGTAAAAATAAGTAGAGTAACAAGTCAAGCCAAGGACTACTTAATGACCTAATACTCACCTACTACTATGTAATTTGGCAGTTTGCATGATTTTCAGCCAGGGTCACTCTTTAATCCATGTTGTGTGATTGACTGGTGACTGGTGTTTTTTTAAATAAGACCACAATGAGTGAGTAGCACCAAACATGGAGACCCCTGGAAATAGCTCATTTAGGATTACCACAGTATGCCCACTCTTGCCCCTGGTAACAAGCCCTACGATTGGCCAAGAGAGGCTCCTTTCATCTAATAACTTTGAACAAGAGAGTCCCTCGAAAGGACAGTTGTTCTAAGCTCTGACGCTATCAGTGTAATCTTCTGCCAGACGAACATGATGCTTATCTTAATAATGACCATCAAAATTATATTTTAATGCTGAGATCAGCACTGGCAGTTGTACCCCGGGGAAGGACTTCTTAGAGACGAGTGCAGCTAGATGTTATCCAGTATATGCTGGTTATCAGATCTGCTGCAGAGGATGCAAGGCTTCCCAAACTGGGTTTGAGGGAGAGGAGAGATATAAACCATCCTGTTGCCCAGGACGGTGTGGAGGGCGGATGCACCATCCAACGCACACACAAGCTGCTGGATGTCTTATACACACTCTGTCTGAAGAGAAGCATCAATATTAAAGCTCCTCTCTCTCTCTGTTGGTCCGTCTCTCTGGCATGCAGCGAACCCTTGGGACAGGCATGGATTTTACTACGATGAATGCAAATGAAACCTCTTTCTGCATGTCTGACACAGTAGCTTGAACCCTCTGGGGCAATGATAACCCACCCCTCACCACCACCACCCCCACCCCTCCATTACACACATCCTCCAACAACAACACTGCATCAGAGATTTGGAGACCTGATCAAACCAGTTTGCACTGGATGAAAAACAGATTCCATCAAACTGTAACAGAATCAGATAATCTCATAAAAACAGTGGAGGAGCCCAAATGCCCAAGGCAAAAGGATTCAAGCAGCTTCAGCTAAGGGCCCCTTAGACAACAAGAGGCCCTGTATTTAGCTAATTACAAATGTGAAGTTGTGTGCTATGGTTGTAATTGCAACGCTTGGACATTTTGGATGCTAGCTTGATCTCCTTTGGACAAATGGAGTTAGAGAAAAGCTTCCACGCTGATGATGGCCACTGACACTGGAGGTCATAATTCTGCTGATCTTGACAAGTTTAACCCGTTAACGACTACTACTATTACTACTACTAGTTCTACTACTACAGTACTGTAAAGTGTATGTGTTGTGTCGCTAAAAGAATCTCTTGGTTGTTCAGGTCAGCTGTAGCTCAGTGATCAATAATGTGGCCCAAAATAAAAAAGGTCCTAGCTTCCTACTACACTCTTGGCTATTATAAAGCACTGTCATTCAGTTTGTTTCTCAGAGTTTTTAACCTGTATTTTTCTGGAAAGCACGGTTTATAGATAGAATGGTAAAGATTTCTGTACGCCTGAAGATCAGTGTATCAGTGGTGAGACCAGCTGGATGAGCAGTGAATATATGACAGAGGTGGGATCAGGTCGTTGCAATTTGAAAGTCACAAGTAAGTCTCAAGTCTCCCCTCAGCCTCGACTTAACATTTTTTTTGCAACTTCAAATGTTGAATGATGTTGGAAATTTTTGCATCTTTATCTGTAATTATCGACCTGCACCTTTTGCATACTGCAATTAGTTTTTGTTTTTTTTGGTTTGGTTTTTGTAGACAAACAAAACTCATTCATTTATCATTTTATCCAACATGATGAGCTCACAAACATAATGTTAGTTCTTCATGATTCTGTCCTGCAACTTGATTGGATGCTGTTGGATCAGTTCAAACAAAGTGGATCTGGAGAATAAAGTGGTGATTTGCTGAGAATTAATAGCGTTCAAAGGTTCAAGTCCAAGTGAAGTCACGAGTCATTTGTGTTAAAAGTACAAGTCGACTCAAGTCTAACTCAACATATACTAAGGCATAGACCTAACTGAACAGTAATTACTTGGTTCATTCTGCAAACCGAACCAAAGAAAGTTGTGTATCAAACCAAACATCTTGTGCCAAACAGTGCAGGACAAATACATGGTATACCATTATACCCCTGATAGATACTACAGCTATCTGTTGGCCAGTCTGTCTATCCAACATGTTTGTCAAGACAAACCTATCTGCCAGGCTGCCATGAAATTTGCTGTGGATGTTCATCATCACCAAAGAATTATTAAGAATTAAGAATTAAAAATTATTTTGATGATGTCACAAACATCAGGTCAAAATTTGCTCAACCAAATACTTCACTCTCTCACATGTGCAGTGTCCTTTAAAGGAGTAGAGACAGCAATGCTGGTCTTTTTTAACCCCCATCTTTTAAAATGCATTTGTTAAACAATGTACATGCTTTGAGTTTGAAGTCAGACATCTTGGTAGGGCTGTTAATTCCAGCAATGTGCATATCAAAACCTCTTTTGTTAAACTAAAGCATGTGGATTAACCTGGTGAATGAAGGATGCCACAGACACCAGCCAGCCACATGCGTCAACAGGCAAACAAGTGTCCAAACCACACTGCGCTGATGACCCCGAGAAGGATCTCATCACTTCAGAAGTGAGAGAATAAGGAAAGAATGGAAAGTGAAATGTACAAGAAGAGAATGAATAAGAAGAGGAAGAGAGGAAGAAGATGAAAAAAGATGAGAGGAGAAGGAGGAGACCTATTTATCAGTCTAATTATGAGAGACAGATCAGAGGCCCCAGTGCATAGTGGGATGGTCTGAGTCAGGGAAAAGACTCCGGCCGGTCGCACTGAATATTAATAGAAAGAGGAGAGAAGGGGGGAAGCATTTTATTAGAGAGACTAATGGTGGATGCGAGTAAACCTCTTTTCCAATATCTGGGTTGCTCAGACCTCTCTCATCTCTGTGGCCTCTTTTGAATAGAACAGCTCTCAGATAAGCTGGACCACTGCAGGGCGACCTTCTCAGATTTCAATATCAGACACCAGAGTTTAACCCTCCATGCACCAGGCAGGAGAATATGAGCCTGGAGCTGGAGGCAGTTTGCTAGAATGATTCCTGTGCTTTAACATTTGAGATTTGCAGGACTTTGATCTGCTGTCCAAACATTAAATAATACCGGCCATAAGTGGTTGTTCTGGTTCTCATTGAATTAAACAGCTCATTCGTATTCAAGCTCATAACACTCTCATACAGAAACTAAAATAAAATTAGTCAAAAACATATTTTATATTTGCATGTGACAAAATGAAGATGAGTTTAACAATTAATTTAATTTATTGGGTCTATTTTTACTCAAGACTTAACACCAAATTATTTAGTTAATACCAAGACATTTCTAAGAAACATCCTAGGTATCCTACTGTAGGTAGGACCTGTTAACAAAACTTCAGTTAACATACAATATTTATTCCAGTGCAATATTCAGAAGCCAATGCAGTGTGATTTGTGTGGTGCATTTTTGCAAATCTGATGTTGCAGTAGTACATTATACAGTCCCCCAGCAACCATTTCCTTTTTATTTCCATTGGAAATTAAATAAAATCATTGCATAATTTTAAAGTGCAGTTTGTGATTTAAGTCTCAAGTTTAAGTTGGACATTATCTACCAATTTTTATTTTACAGTCAGTTGACTTACCCATAGCAGTCTGGAGTATACTGTAAATCTGTAAATAAAGTTATGACTTTTCATTTTTGTTTGGCAGTAATTTTCAAGCATGAACATGAAAATCAGATCTTCAGTTTTCAAGTTTAAATCTTAACATTGGTATCCCTGGACTTCTATATAAGATATATGAGACACAGATAAAACAAAAAAAAAGAAAGGACATGATTCTGGCAAATTGGTCCGAGCTGTCTTCAAACTATTTCCCCTTCAGTAAAGAAAGCTGCCCTTAAATCAACCTGAAAACTGTCTGGTCTTGTTGGGCTGGAATGTGGCGGTTACAACCAGACCTGATGGCACACACACACACACACACACACACACAAACAGGGAGAAGGGCTGGGTCAGTGAGAGATAGAGAGAGAGAGAGAGAGAGAGAGAGAGAGAGAGAGAACGAGAGAGAGGCTTGAGGGAACTTTCCCTCTGATAGCATGTTCAGTATGTACAAATACCACAAAGCATTCACCAAACTGCCCTTTTTCTTTTAATCTCACTACACAGGAATATTGCAATAAGCGCTAAATCTGATCAGCGGCCCAGATTTCCTAAAGGTCAACTCATCTGCGAGTGAAGGCAAGGAGCGGGAGAGAGGCAGAGGGAGAGTGGAAAATATGTAATGATAATTTACTGCTCAGACAATGAAAGACAAGAAGAGATGTTATCATTAAATGATATATGTATAAATATGTAACGTACATACAAGGACAGGTTTCTGCCACATGCACCACTGTTGAGAGTAAAAGGGGGGGGGGGTTCTTCTCATATTTTTGTCCTCTTACAAGATAACTTGGAGAAGGTATTGGACCTACCTTCATGACATTTACATAAAACTGCTATTATTTGAAACTAGGTTGCTGATTAATGAAAAATAAAATAAAAAATTTCAAGTTCTGGCTGATGACACCAGGCACCAAAGACAGGACTCTCATCCTGGAGACCAAGGTTTGTCCCCCATGTGAAACCAAAATGTCTGTATGGTACATAATGAAATGTGCGTTTGTTCTATGACTTTTGTCTTTCGAGTTGATTCAGTGACAACTGACGTAATTAATTATTGTAACTAAATATGGTCTTATCCTAAATGTACCCAAGTAGTTTTTGTGCCTAAACCTAACCAAGCTGTGACCATTTAACAATGTTCAAAAGGCTTTGTGGCCATGTCTGATTCAACCACTAAAGGGTCCTTGTGCTGACTGGCAGTGACAAATTGTCAGTATGTGATCAGCTGGGATGACAGCACTTTGAAATGACAGTGCATTACATCACTAATAGATTTGTTCAGGTTTATTTACAGCAGCTGCAAGCTAGCTGCTACTCAGCAGTTACAATAACTCTGTTAAATGATCTGATTCACTTACCAGACGGTGTGTTCACACATTCAAGACACGTATAAAAAGCATGCCTGCTGCGACACAGCGAGGCTGTGATAGCTTCCTCGATTTTGAACTCTTCAACTCTCTGTTCCACCAGAGATCAGCTCAGTCAACTGCGCTTGTCTCCACGTCAAAGTTCGCAGAACTTGACGCACAATATTAGGTGACTCTACTGAGAATAGAAATTCCATTAATCTGAACTGATTTTGCAGCACAATAGAATCTAATAATGTTGGCCTTTAAAGTACTTTTAAAGCTTTATGCAGCGGTTGATGACAAATAGGAGTTATCAGCTATCAGCTTATGAAGTTGCTACAGCTTCTTCGTTAAGCCTTAGTACAATGTTAATGCAGCAGCTTTAGATTGTGCTTGCTGTTACCTGCAGATCCTTGACTGAACATCATGTTCTCTGTTAGCATGTTCTTTGGTCCTGGCTGGTTGCCAATGAGAGGCTGTGTAGTAGCCCGATAGTAGTTCTGTAGCAGTGTGGAACTATGTGTGGAAGGCCTCCCTGGTTTTATACAAGCCTGTCATTTTGGTCTAACCCCATGCATTCAGTGCCCTGAGGACTAAACCATTGATTACAGCTTTCAGGTGGATGAGTGTTGTTTTTTTTGTTTTTTTTCGGATCTTGATGTAAAACAAGAAAGTTTTTTTTTGTTTTTTTTGCACTGTAGGCTGGTAGGTGTTAGTAGGCGGGGAGATATTAGCTGCATTGTCTTTGTTGCAGGCTGGTTTGCATGGAGTGTTTGAGGCTTGTCAACAGCACAGTCAACCTTGAAGCAGCTGGATTTCTCACGTGCCTGTCTTTCCCATCAGGCCAGGTGATCCTGTCACCCGTCTCCAGCCCTCAGGCCTCCTCTAGATAATTGCTGCAGTTTCACCACAACATAACAAATATATCCAAGATTACAAACAGAGAGGGGGAAAGCTTGAAATGCAATATTTTAATTGAGGACATTTACTCAGCGCATCTGCATTTTCAACAATAAAACTCTCTGTAACCAGCAGTGCACACCTTGCAGCGTTTCTCCCTCCCCGACTGACCTCAATTTGTGGACTTCATAAAAAGGTGGACAGATATCTGGCCCTGTGGTCCGGGAGGTAATTACTAATGTTACCGCTTCTCCTTGGGGAGGGAAGATGCGATGCCTCGGCCAGCTCTCCTGTTTGGAGCCGGGCCAGTTATTTCCTGTGGAATCAGGCAGCATTAACCTCCTGGATGCAGATCCATTCGGTTGTAAATTAGCAACTAATTAGAAGGCGCTCGTCATCTTCTGGAGACACTGCAGATGAAAAACACATCAACAATTGACAATGAGGAAAAAGAGCTACAATGGAGATACAAAATGTGTTTGTATTGTTTGTATACTTGTAGCAGTTTTATCTTATTCTTTTTCTGTTTTGTATTCAATACCTTTCAGGTTTTCAGGACAGTTAATAAGTTAACAGCCTTGAACATAATTGACAGCAAATATCCAATGGAAAATGGTGGAAACGATTGGTGTTTTTAGCTAAAAAGTAATTCATGAAAAATAAGTAAGTAAGTAATGAAAAATCAGTGGTTACGTTTGAGCAAGGAAGTAACATTTACATTTAGGTCCGTTGTGTAGGATTTAGTGGCATCCAGCAGTGACCTTGCAGACTGCAAACACCTCATCTTACTGTCCCCTTCAAAGCATTTAGGAGCCTACAGTGTTGACTTGAAACTTGAAAGGCCATAACTAGAGCCAGTGTTTGGTTTAGAGCCAGGCAAGTGTTAGTCACACATGTGCAAGTCTCAAGTCCCAACTTATTGTGGTGAGAATCAAGCAAGTCAAGTCCCTACTATAAGTCAAGCAAGTCACAAGTCAAGCCATATGAAATTCTGATGACCACTTTCCATGTTTAAATCAGTCTGCAGGCGGTCCATGTGCTGCTACAATGAGTTTTTACTGGTTATGAAACAGTCTCAATTTAATACTGATTGCTGTATTGTTGTATTTTTAGGCTGAAAACTTGCTGTAAGTTTCAAGTCAACTTGGTAGTCTGAGTCAAGTGTCAAATCATTAATTCCATGTCACAGTCAACTTGTTTTCTCAAGTCCTTAAAATTGTAACTGAATTTTCTATTCAAGTCATGTGACTTGAGTTCTCCACCTCTTACATGGCGGTGCATCATGATGGATGAATGAAAACATACTTATGAATAGTATATTCCATCTCTGCCATATTCTGCCAATAAATCCCCAAAAATCTTGCACCCAGAACGTTTGAGAAAGACTTTTCAAAGCCTGTGCACTTGAACTGAAAGAAGTTTATAATATAGAGGAATGAATAAGGTTTCAACATTAGTTTTTGTTGTGATATTTTTAGTTATTCAATAATAGTTATGTTGTTTTTGCACTAATTTAGCAGTTTTTGATTTTCATGTATGTCTTGTTTAATTTATTAATTCAATTATTATCTTAATTTTTGTGATGGAATTTTGTGTGTTTGTGGTAATTATTTTAGTGTTTATGTAATATATACCTGTACTTTTATTTTGAAGTTTCTGTGATGCAGGTGCAGCATCCGTGGAGAAAAGCCATTTATGTGTCTAGTTCTCATTGGACCATTTGGCAAAGATTCAGCCATCTTGCGGTGTATGTAGGCTGTGCTCAAATATTTTGGTTGACTAAACAACAGAATCTTCCAGCGAGTCAATAAGTGCCCACAATCGCACAATGAAAGGATTCACACACACACCCACATCATTATACCACATGTTCGGTTACTTTCATTTGCAGTCATTTACAATACCTCAAACCCATGAGTTTGTTTTTTTATTTTTTTTAGCACCTTTGTCTGTTTGCTGCTGAGTTCTCTTCCTGGTCTGACAAAAGTTGGGGATGAGGGCGGAGCCAGGATTTATACAGAGGACCAAGCATGGCCCATACCAAGAACTCTGACAGCATGTGAGCAACCAGGGTCTATGTTGTTGCCCCCTGTGTGTGTTTATTGGTCTGATCAGCTAAGATAAATGTTGTCCCATGTCTCATTCTGTTAGTTAATGTCTTGTCAGTCTTATTTTACAGCCTTCAGTTATTTGCTTTGTTAAATCTTTTTTTTTGGGAAAACAAACTCAATGTGTCAATCTGTGTTTCCTTGTCCCTCTGCTGTTTGGGTCACAACATTTTTTCACATGTGGTTCTTTGTTAGTTGAGCTGGCAGTAAACTCTGGGTTCGTTATTTAGAAGAGGGACCTATTGTTGGTTTGGAAATATAAGCTCCTCAGCGTGACTCATTGTCAGGGCCAAGATTCAAGAATTTCTGTCCATAAAGACTGATACTGAAATCATCAGACAAAGACGGGATGGAAGATTTCTTCAGGGTCCTTCTTTGCATCATGTCCTTGCTCCTGCATGCTCCTCCCAGGTGCTGCCCCTTGCCTAAACCAAACAGAGTATGTCCAAAAGGAGAGAACACATGTGACATTGACAATCTGTTGTGTTCTACCGTGACAATGTCCACAGATGTCATGAGTTCATAAGAGAAAACAGCTTGAATTTGGTGCTTACATGTGAGTGTTAAGTGAACTTGTGTTTCAATACGTACAGTAGCCATACATACTTTCTACTCACATCATCTATCTGCATGTATGTACATGTTAGAGGCACCACCCGCACTCTCTCAGCCCATTGAGATGCAGTGTGTACCGGCTGTTAGGGATTACCCAGTGATAGTGGTACTGAAAATCTCTCTCTCTCTCTCTCTCTCTCTCTCTCTCTCTCTCTGTGTGTGTGTGTGTGTGTGTGTGTGTGTGGACAAGCAGGTGAAGTGGATTATAAACAGGTTGTATAATCCACAGGTTCTCTTATCTCTCCAGGAGAATAACCTCTTTGTCTTGTAGGTCAACACACTGCTGTGTTCCTGCAGAGTCACAAAGTTTCTGTGCCTGTCACTGGCATTTGGACAAACTGAAAAAGGACAGTTCTAGAGTAGGTACCTCAGAGTAAATTCTGAAATTATACACTTATAAGTGGAATGCTGAATTACTTTGTCAAAATAACAAAATAAATGGACAATGACTAATATTAAACAACTTTCCTCTGGACAGCTTTTACCCTGGACACCATGCTACATGTCCAACTGTTTCTCTTTCTGTCTGTTTGATGTTTTGTGTTATGTTGTGCACACTTTGAGTTACTGTGGTTGCAAGTGCAACAGAAACCCGACTGGATCAACATGGGCCTGCATGTCAGAGACCTGTTCTCATATGCAGCAGAGAAACCTTGACTGAAGTAAGATACTCAGTAGCTCAGTGGACAGCACCGGGTCATGGCTCGTGCATGACTGTGGGTCATATTCCCTGGAGACGCCTGTGACAGAGGTACATGAGGCCAATGCTTCCATCTGCAATCATCTCAAACTTGAGGGCAATAAATATCAAAGTGGACGACATCTAAGCTTTGCGAGCTGCTGTCCAGATTTTCATGAGGCCTCAGAGTCCTTGAAATTGAGTATTGCTCTGTTGCAAACAGACAGATATCAGCTCTTGTAAAAGCAAAGATGGCAGTGTCATCACTATGAATGGCAAGATTTGCGACAAAAACATTGAGATCATGTACCTGAGAGCATTTTATTTGCAGAGCATGTTCTCTTTGTTGTTAATGCACAGCTACTGTTGCCCACCGCAGCAACAACATCCAGAGGCACCATGAAACTGTTGCTGGAGACATGAGCCACTGCAAAGTGGACAAAACAACAACAACAGCAACAACAACAACAACAACAACAACAACAACAACAAAACAACAACAATTCAATCAATATGTGAAGGAGAAAAAGGAAAAATAATATGTTGGACAAACGCTTCTTAAGTGTTTGCAGATACATCTGACTCCCTTTCAATTCAGACAGAATTTCACCAGTCTTGGATCAAGTTGGACTAACCACTGGAACTGTTTTTTTAAATATAGAACTCTGCTATTAACTGGCGTCTTGTCCAGGGTGTACCCCACCTCTCGCCCCCACAATGGATGGATGGATGAAGGGATGATGGTTGACAATGGAGTGTTCTCGATTCTGATTTGAAAAGTCACACATTTCACTACTGATTGGTTGGAGGTCTGTCCCATTGCATCCGCTCAGCACATCAAACATGTATCAAGATTTGTCTGTGTAGGTTCTCAGTCATCCAGGTCATGGTATCCGTAGCAAGGTTTGTTGTAGGTTTTTTGTTGTACGTTTCGCCTCTCATCCAAGAGGCTTCTTCAGAACTGAAGAAGCCTCTTGGATGAGAGGCGAAACGTCTTCAAGAACTCTATGAAGTCCAGTTGCCTACAACAAACCTTGCTACGGATGTATCAAGATTCTGTCACTACATTGTCTATTTCTTTCCTCAGATGTTTTTAGAAACATATCCTAGTGACTGTGACCCACCAGGTGGCTACCATTTTGTTGACCACTATGTCACAAGTATGACATGATTGGTTGTAGGCCTATCCAACTGTGCCCTTAGGCATTTGACCTGCACATGTTCATAACACCCCTTGGAAATCATAATTGAACTGAGGGGGGATTTGTCTGATGATGTTGGGACTAAGAGACTTGGATTATGCCAGACAAGCAGCATGGAGGCATTTTATATTTTTATTCTGTTGTTTTTAACATTTGAAAATTGGTTACCAAATTTGTCTGGTTCCAAACTACTCAACCCCTTTTGTTCTGGGAATCTTAAAAGAATTGTGGTTCAGGAGTTCACCAAGTATGGAGTCTTGCAACTGGACACTTACCAGTTTACATACAAGTGATTTGTAACACAGTTCCAGTTGTAACATTGATACACCGAATATTGAAGCATATAGACAGTTACAGCTAGGACCTTTCTTTCTTACATCCACAAACTAAACTACCAGTGCTCTTACTGCCAAAGATGATTCATATGGAGGTTAATGCTTGTCTGATTCAGTGCTAACATTCATTTCTTACAAATAGAGTACAGGTACTTGAGGTTAATCATCTGACATATTCATCTTTCATTGTTACTGACTAAGGAGCAGTCCAGGGTTGAGTGTCTACTTTTCAAACTTTATAGGGACGATGAAAACTGATATACCAAATACAGTTACAATAAATTGAAGTTTTCAGGTGATACTACACGGTTGTCTTTTCTGATCTCAATGGTGTGAAAAGAATTTTTAGGGAATTCTTTCATCATTAATCCAAAGCAGACAAAAGAACTTTTGGGTTTCCAGTGAAATCTTACATTTGACCAGTTACTGACCATAGATTGAACAGGTATCTTCTTCTAAATATTTAGTCATCTGTGTCTATGCATATCTGTTCTGCAGTATGGAATGATCCAGTCTCTTCAGTTATTTGCTCAAAGATTGTGGGTCAAAGGCTTAAAGGTGTAGTTAGCGATGTGGGAGAAAACAAGTAGAGAGGTTGTTGATATTTGAAGTGTAAACGAATACAGACCCACCCCTCCCTTCATACTCCACCCCGGGCTCTACCCCCGATGTTCATGGACGCGCATTGTCATGGAAACAGCCGTAGAAACTAAAGCAGCAGTAAAGCAGCTGAAATGGCCAAGTTGTGGGTTAGCACACTGCTAAGCCGCAAAGCTAAGGTTAGC
>JAJHUR010093655.1:0-10070 GCA_027495735.1 Lutjanus campechanus | reverse complement strand
GGTCTAACGAAGATCAAGTGTGGCTTGTTCAGTCAATATTGTTCATTATTGATAGTGCTGAAATTATACTTTCTGCCTAAAATAATTGATACCTTGATAATACACTACCTACCAGCCTTAGGGTGGAGCAGCCATTCACTAATGATGTGTTGTGAAATGCACACACATTAATGTGGCGGCTGCGGATTCGTCGTCGAGGCCACACAGCTTATAAAAACTACAAGTTCACTTGGTCACAATGAGCGTTAATCTCGCGATAAAAAAAATGACACCGTTAAAATTGATTTGCGTTAACGCGTTAATAACGCGATATTTTTGACAGCACAAATATATATATATATATATATATATACACACACACACACACACACACACACACACACACATATATATATATATATATGTATATATATATATATACACACACACACACACACACTGCCTGGATAGATGACCTGATCTGCTACTGTATGAACTGATCATGTATTTCCATCATTATAATATCTGTATGAATAACCAACCATTTATTCCAGTATATTTAGTTGCATTTCTGTATTTCTTGAAAAAAATCATGTATGAGAAAGGCTACTAATTGGGGAAATGCGTGGTTAGTCTGCCCTCGCCAGTTAAACATTTTACTAATATTTCACTAAAGCACAATGCAGGTTAAGTTTGCCTCTAAGATGTTCTGCTGCCGCCCACAACTCGCTGGAGCTGCAGGCCTGTCAGATAGCAGCAGCCCCTCTCCCTGCAGCCTGTGCTAATGATGCTGTCATCCAGCCAGGTGGAAAGTGGGACACACGACATTGTGTAAGAGTAAACTTGCATATCGAGCGAAGCCATGTGTAACTACGTGCAGCACAGGAATGTGGACGTTGCACCTGCCACTCACACAGGGCCACACAATGCAACCACATTTAATATACAGTTATTATGATCAGTGGACGGTCTCATGATTGGCTCACACTCTGTGTACCTAAAGTCAGTTCAGAATTTGGAAAGACTGAACTTGGAAAGACAAATTTTACTGTAATGCAACCTTTAAAACCAGGAAAAGACACACTTAAATCATGATATAACAATATCCAAAATTTATCACAATATCTAGTTTCAAATCACGATATGATATAATTTTGATTTATTGCTCAGTTGCTATTTAAAGTGTATTGCAGTTTTCCTTTAGATCATCTGCTCAGGAATATTTTGTTCTTACGTTTTTATTTTATGTAAATTCAGGTCTGTCTTGAAAATGAGATTCACCTGATTAAATCAAGGTTATATAATGGTTTCAAATGGCTTTTGATACACGCAATATTTTTTTTTGTTATGTTTAAATATGTTTAACATTATCCATTAATAAACTGTGCTCATTTTGGACTGTTTTCTGAGTCTTGTCTTTCTTTTTGACCAGTCGACTGGTCTGAATTAAAACTTCCATTTAACTGACAGTGGATTTAGTCACCAGGAACATCCCTACTCATGCATCAGCCTGAATGCTTGATCAAAGCTGTGAACTTATACTCAAAATGACTTGCAAACACACAGAGAAAAGAAGAAACAATATCAACTCTAATACCTGTGACTGCTCGTTGTTATTTTGCAACATAATGCCAGGACATGGAAATGTACATGCTGGAGTCACCCAGGCCCTTCATATCAACATGTGGTACTTGCGTGTCTCCATTAGACTTGGATGAGTTTTAATTATTCACATGCACGCTTCATTGAACAGAACTGGGGCAGGTAAAAGAGCGGTGGGGAAGTGGATTACTAGTCTCCATCACTTTACAGTGAAAGTCCCCTGTTGTTTTGTTATTTTTTATTATGAAGCAGGAAATGTTGGCTTACTTAAGACGACTACTGTCCTGCTGAAAGCCAACATTACAGTAAAATGAAGCAGATACCTGAAATGTACAAACAGTGATGCAGGAGAGAAGCTAAACTTCAACCCACAGAGATTCAGTTTGAAGCTACAAAATTACTGAGAGCTGAAAACTGACCAGCACTTTAAAACTCTAGGGGAAACACTGCAACTGGGATTGTAAATAAGTCAATACATCAATGCAGTGTGACATGAATGCATAAGGAAATAGAGGCAGCTAAATAGTTGTCATTTGGAAATGAGATGTACATGTATGACTTGAGATTGTGAATTTTTTTATAATTAATCGTGCAGCCCTATTAAAAAGTAGTTGCATGCAAACGGTAACAGCAGCAGCAACCTCATAAAAGTACAGCACTGTATAAATCTGAAGTAGTGCAGTGTGGTTGAATGTTTCAGCAACATTAGCATCATGTCCTCGGTGCAGCCTCCTGGCTCCTGATATGATTAGCCAAACTAAAAATGTGACTGTCTGGACCTCATCAAGTCAAGGTAACACTCACTATTGTTAGTGAGTGAGTGAGTGACTTAGTCAATAATTCTGTAGTTATTAACTCAGGACACAGTTAGCATAGTTTTGGGGCTTTTCTAATTTATGTTCCAAAATAATCCCACAGACAACGTTAGTCGAGCTGCAGCTGTCCACAGCTTTGTCTGTGGACATCACACATCAGTCCAACAATTACAAACCATTCTCCCTCACTCAACGAGGGAAAAAGACATGAGTCCAATTGTTTGTTTGTTTTCCGGCTCTGTAGATAATAGCTAAGCCTAAATTTAAGCTTGGTATGAGCTATCCTGATAACCAGAGAGAACTTTTGTTTTGAGACGACCACAGCCCTTAACCCCAGTTCCCAGTGAGCCCAGTTAAAAGACTGTTGAATCTTTTCACATCTTTTTTTTTTTTTATTGTTTTTATTTTTTTGCATCAAATTATGTTAAGTAGTATTAATGACAGTATTGATAAGAGTATCAATTAGTATCTGTCAATAAACAGTACTGATATTGATAAAATCCTGATGATACCTATCCCTCATCACTACTGCTGCCAAAAGAGGAAAATATGGAGATCACTCACCTAATACTGCAGGCAACCTCCCACATGCTGTATCTCTATATCTCTGTCTCTATTTCCAATATGTAGCAGCAATTGTACACACTTAAAAACCTGGCGGGCAGGTGCAACTGATCAGAAAACTCTCAGGTGCCTCACAGTGAAATATCTTCCACAACAACACAAAGATAAGGAGTTCATGTCAGAGAGAGACAACAGCACATTTGCTCAGATTTGACTTTACAGAGACAGATGAACCCTGAGACAGATGCAGACCTGCACAGCAGCCTCACACACTCTGCTGAGCTGTGAATGTGTGTATTTGTGTGTAAATCTCAGGTGCTTCCTCACTTCTACTACCACAAGGGGTCACTGTAGCTCTGTTCCACCCTCATTCCCAAACCCTCACTCACCAGCTCCATGCTGCTGCCGGAGGATGGCTGCATTCCCTGGCAATGGCGAGGCCGAAGACTTGGCCACCGAGGTGGTGGTGGATGAGATGGATGGGAGGAGTCCGGGCTGAGCCTGCTGAGGCACCCGGTGCTTCCCCTGCCCCGACCTCTGACCTCCTGCCAGCCCCTGGCCAGGCTCTGATGTGGCCCTGCCCACTCCTCCTCCTCCTCCTCCTCCCAGTGCTGTGTTGCTATTCCTCAGTGGCCAGCGGTTCTGGATGTGAGACACAGCCTCCTCGGCCACCATGCCGTCACCCAACGTGACGTGCAGTGTGGCGTGAACGGTAAATTCCTGAGTCTCGTCAGCCCACAGGTCAGACACGCGGCACTCGTACACGCCCTCGTCCTCCTTCTTCACCCTGGATAGGCTGAGGCGGTGCGAGATGGCATTGCCCTGAACACGCACAGTCTGGAACCCAAGACAGAAACAAATGACAATGCTTGAACAACTTGCAGTTTTATTTTGCATTAATCATCATGTTAATAAGGCAGCCTCATGTTTTATGAGTTACGGTGGAAGCACAGGCACCAGCAGACTCATGACCTTGCATTAGCTGCTCAGCAGACCGACACATTAGCTCTTATAGAGCCTCAATTATCCCTAATAAGGGCACACTTTAACAGCAAAAACTTAACATTTTATCAAAGCTCAACCTGCCACAGCATGTTTAACACTGAGAACATTTTAGAGGTCTGAAGATAAAACATGTCTGAAGAAACTGGGACAGCAGAAGACTGAAGAAATTCTCAGGTGGATAACAGTCACAGCATTTCTCTGACTATCAGATCACTTGATTTACATTAAAAATGTTATAAATATGTATAAAAAAGATCTTCTGAACTTTAGTTCAAGATGACAAGATTAAACTTTAATTTACTAGAAAGGATCAGAAGCTTGTTTTTCATTAAAGGAGCAAACAAAAACTAGAAATCTGACCTCCCTCCCTCACAATGACACTGGATCAATGAATTAATGTCACACTGAACTCCACAGAAGATCCTCTACAGTTTTAGAAGAAAGACCACAACATTTAGGAAGATTTGATAGATGCCTTACCTCATCTCAAATATGATGGCTGACACTCAACTGCTGTTTTACTTGAAACTGGATCTAATTGTATTTTATATCCAAATATATTTTCATATTTACATCATTAAAATAACAATTTTTGGGGTTTAATACGACTCTAAGTGCCAAGAACCAAATCAAATAGAGGGTTTTTGGAGGAGTGTGTGGTTGCTTGTCTTTTTGTCTCAAACAATGGAAGTGAATGGTGATGAAGCACCAACTTGCCAAGTGTACTTTAAAAAAATGTTATTTACACCATGTTTTTAACCTGAATCTTCACTGTAGATCCTTAGCTTTGAGCTGGGGCTTTAGGAGACCTGGGTTATGCCAGACAAGCAGTATGGAGGCATTTTCTGTTTTTTTCCCAGTTGTTTTTCTTGTCTGAAAACTGGTCACCATCCACTTCCACTGTTTGGGAGTAACCCACAATCAGCATTAGCGTGAGGAGATAATGACTGAATTTTCATTTTTGGGTAAACAATTCTTTTAAGGTAAGAAAGAAAGCATATGGTATATTTATTTTCTATTTGATGCTCTCTGTTTTCTGTCTTTTTTTCTTACTTTGTTGTTTCAGTTTTTTATTTAATATTTTTGAAAAATGTTAAATACAGAACAGTTGTACAGTTTACCTGTATCTTCACCAATAAACAAATCATTACAAAAAAAAGGAGTGAACAAAACACTAAGCAGTGAAAAACATTCTGGTTCACCCAACCAGTCAGTCAAGTATGAGTGTCAGGTTTTCCATTTGTCATTTAATGGAGTCATGATGAGGCACAGCGAGTGATTCAGCCTGAAGAGGTGAGAGAAATATGACACCCCCCCTTTTACTTAGAGTGTGTCTCTGTGTGGTTTTGGGAAATAAAGGTCTGCTAATCACAATCTCCAGTGTGTGCTTCAGTGTCTGTCAGGAGAGTGGACACTTACACTTATTTTAGTGGCTTCCCTTGGAGCGACCTGAGAAGAGAAAGAATTGTACATCACATGTCTGCAGCATGATCATCACTGAGCAAAACATCAGCTGTTCACTGACTAAAACATGCACATTACTGCCAACAATAACACAAGATTGTTCTTTCATTTGGCGGAGAGAGCAAACGGCAGAGCGGGTTCTGTACATTTCTCAAAGACGCCATTGATAACCTCTCTCTCTCTCTCTCTCTCGTTCTGTCTCCTCTGCTCTGTCTATCCTCACTGCATGTTTTAATGTGTCTAATGCGCAGAAGAAATGCTGCATGTTATTGTCCCTGACTCCTTAGACAGCAGAGAAAGACTCAGACTGATCTGTCGATCTGTCGTGCTGAAATGAGAAAGAATTCCCTCTGTGTCCTGCCACAGTCCTCTATCGTGGCGCTTTTAGGCAGCAGACCTGAGAGGAATGTAATGCCGTTGATAACTAACAAGTGGCCTTTCTGCAGTCCGAGTGGCGTCGCCCTCATCCTGAGTAACGCACATGCTCTTTTCCTTCAAACAAATGGTGCAGCCGAGGTCAGACACATGTCAGGAGGATATTATGAAAAGCTGATCAACTGCATGATGTATGGATTTATCTCACTAAAGTAAAGAGCTTCAACACACGAGAGTCTTACTTTAAAAATGTAGAAAAACTGAACTCACTGGCAATTATCAAGAGAGAATTTACAGATATTTTAAACATTAAGACCAGTGTCAGTACACACTTGCAGAGTGTACAACTGTTGATTGCTCGCAAATTTACATGTGCATATTATCATAAAATGTGCTTCAAATATGGAGCAGTTCAGGTAACACTATTTGTCTAAAAAATACATAAAGGTCATGTAGGGCACATGTAGAAAACTGACGGTAGCAAACAACAAATAGATACATTTGACTTGAGTTGTGTATAATAAACCAAAGTATAATAAACACAATGCCTGTGCTCAGCAATTAGGGCTGTAACTAACCATTATGTTCATAATTGATCTATCTATTTATCATTTGCTCGTGTAATCGAGCAGTTGTTTGGTCCAGAAAATGTCAGAAAATGGTGAAAAAATGTTGGTTTTGTTTCATCCACAGCTAAAAATATTCAGTTTACTGTAAGAGAAGAGTAAAGAAATTGAATTTGAGAAGCAGAATTAATAGAATTTTGACATTTCTTTAGTGAATGACTTAAAATGATTAATCAAAATCAATCAAAATAGTTGAAGATTCATTTAATAGACGACTAATAATCGAATAATCAATTAATTGTTGCAGCTCTATGAACAATTAGTCAATTTTTAAAAAAAAATCAAAATCACAATATGGCCAACTGCAGGAAGTGCAATATTTGTTGAAGCAAAATGTCTCAAAATACCATTTTAAAGGAAACATTGTGGTGCAGCAGAGACGTCCTGACCACAATAAAACATCTTTGTCTGGTACAGATCCCCTCAAAAATCACTTCATAATCATTTAATATGTTTTTATCATACTAAATATGATTTAAAAATATACAATTCAATCTAATATAAATGTATGTTTTTTTCAAATTGTTCAGTCCTTGGTCAGTGTTGCAGGTACCTTGGCTCTGTTGGCTGGAGCGCTGATCTGCAGCTCATGAGGCAGTTCTTTAGACACGTCCTCCTTCAGGTACCACCACTGGATCTCCAGAGACATGGGCGCCGCGCTGACAGCCTTGAAGGCGCAGGGCATCTCCACGTCCTCTCCCTCCCCCACACTCACATCTTTAGGGACTTCAGTGAATGCAGCTTTGGTGGATGAAGGGGAGAGAGGCACAGATTAATGATGTGAGAGTGCTGTGTGAGTGTGTGTGTGTGTGTGTCTGTGTGTAGGTGTGTGTGTGTGTGTGTGTGTGTGTGCGCGCGCGCGCGTGTGTAAAAGAGTTTGGCCTCTCTGAGTGTTTTGGTCATCATGCACACTTGTTCTGTTCCTACAGTCTCTTATTAACTGTGATTTGCAGACTGGAATGGTTTTATTAGAGCATCTGTGAGCTATAATCTGCCTCCAGCTTTATTTGATCAAATCGTGGAGAGCAGTTCTCCATCTTCATGAAGCTGTGATGTGGCCACAGCTGGGTCACACTCTGTGTTTTATGTTTTCCTTTCTTAAAATTCTCAAACTCTTCACTCAGAGGGAAGGAGAGTACACTAAAACGCACAGGCTCATTTCAACACTATCAGGACATAGCCTATGTTTAATCCGCAAACAGCTGACATCTATGTCCAACTGGAGCTTTTTAAAAGCCACCGCCGTTAGAACCTCCTCTCCTCTCCTCCTCACTTACCGTCTGCACAGATCATAAAGGGCGCATTGAGGATGAAGTAATAGAGGAGGCTGTAGAGTCCCGTTCTCTCCATGTCACAGTGAGGCTCGTCACTCTCAGCACGGACATGAGACGGTCAGTTGACCTGGATGTGTGGCGTCCTGTTAACTGCCTGCTCAAACAGCTCCAAATATGGGCATAGAAGAAGAAGAAGAAGAAGAAGCAGAATCCAAAGGAGCCGCAGCATCAGCATCAGCCGGCTAGCATGTATGATCCAAGCATGATGGACCCGGAGACAGACAGCAGGACCCGGAGACAGTCCACAGTCCAACAAGTCACACAAGTGCCCGTTAATCCCAGTCAGGCTCAGTTATTCCGCTCTGCGGCGTCTGGAGGTAAAAACACAACTTCCCGGTCAGAGAGCTGCTCCTCATCATCACCCCGCTCTCCTCTCCGGGCTCCGCTCCAACACCCATCACATACCCAGCGCTCCTCTGTGCGCGTGACACACAGGACACTGCGAGGACGGACAACTTCCCCCGATACCGAGAAACAGCAGTGACTGCTGGGAAAAGAAAAGACACGCGTCTGTGCTCCCCTCTGTCTCTGTCTCCTCTGTCTCTGCTGTCACACACCCGCAGCCTGCGCGAGGATTAGTGTGCGTCGCGAGCGCACCGAGAGGAGGCGCGAGCAGCATCAGAGCTCTCTCTCTCTCTCTCTCTCTCTCCGTCTCTCTCTCTCTCTCTCTCTCTCTCTCTCTCTCTCTCACTGCTTGTGCCTGCTGTGTTTTTTTCTTTCATTTATTAAAACACGCGCGCGCAGTGCTGCCGGTTTTCATTAAGGCCATCAGGATCATGTCTCGTGCTTCAGACGGATCCATGTGAATCACTGCTGCTGTATGAAAAACAGTGAGACGCTACAGAGAGAAGAGGTGTACAACTGTCATGTGTCTCTGCACATTATTGTGACTGGCTTTTGAACATTTCCATCACCCGCAGTGGGCATGAATGCAGCAGGAAGAGTTGAGTTAATGACTCCCTTGGAACAAAATTAAGGATATACAAGAATAGTGATATCCATTCTGTTTTAATTTTCTATTATTATTATTTTGCTTCATTGCAGTCTGCTGTACACAAAACTTTCATTATAATGGTATTATCATAACAACAACAATAATAATATATAGGGCTGCAACTAACGATTATTTTCTCGATTAATCCATTAAAAATTGTTTGGTTTATAAAATGTCTGAAAAAAGTTGAAAAATGTCGATCAGTTGATCAGTCCTTGATTATGTCCTCAGAGGTCTTGTTTTGTCCTCAACTGAAAGATATTCAGTTTAGTGTCAGAAAGAAACCAGAAAATATTCATATTTAAAGCTGTGGTAGGCAACATTTTTTGGCATTAATGAGCAATGATTTTATAATGACCTTTAAGCATATTGTAAATCGCGTGGACTGGGACAGAACTAGACTTCTGCAACTCCTCAGGCTTTAGGGAATCTGACCCCTGATGGTAGAGTTAAACCAATCACAGTTCATCAAGATACTGTGCATTCCTATTGGCTGTTCTACTAGTGCAGCTGCATGTGCACGTTCCTTTGGCGAGACCCCAAATCAGTGGTGGACACTCCTGCAGGAAAAATCACTATAAAACTGAATTATCAAACAGAGAATCTTAAAAAGAGTCCAGTCCACTTTTATCGTGTTGATCTGTGCCAAGCCACGCCCGAGACGGACCTACTCTGGAGACAAAGCGAGCCCAACCCACCTACAAGCAGGATGCGGTGACATTTTGCTGACCGTGGCCAACCCGTGACCCTTTCCCCCCATCAAAGAAGTGAGTGTTGTGATTCTAAGCTCATGTATGTGCAGGAGAGTAAAGAGAAAGATGTTTTTAAAAGTCTCCTTATGTTCAGCTCTCAGTACTTCTGTAGCTTCTAACTGAATCTCTGTGCTTTGGAATGTAGTTTCTCTTCTCTGTCACTGTTTGTACTTTCAGGTAACTGCTTTACGATTGCCGTAGTAAGCTGTTGTGTGCATGCATGAAGTACATGTTGCTCATCTGGTAGGAGGGGCTGAGGACGGAAAAACGAAACATAACTCATGTCCTGGAGATGAGACTCAATAATCAACCATTTTTAAGCCTTTTACCTACTGCAGCTTTAAGAAGCTGGAATCAGAGAATTTTCACTTTTTCTTTAAAAATTACTCATCCTGATTAATCGATTCTCAAAATAGTCATTCATTATTTTGATAATGCATTAATAATTGATTAATTGTTGCAGCTTTAATAATAATAATAATAATAATAATATCTTGCTTCCCAATGTTTAGTAGGAAAATAATTGTTGAATCTGTTTTACTCCCAGTTCTTGATTATGG